>JAGDQP010004770.1:0-82741 GCA_022664845.1 Lepisma saccharinum
CGTTGTTATGTTTTCCTAAACTACTCTTGATAATACATCACTATGCCAAATTTTGTATCTCTGGCTCAAGCAGTTGGAAAATGGATTTATGACGCCCGCCATTTTGGATCCAAGATGGCGTCTTTAGAGATACTTTGTAATATTTTCATAATCTACTAACAATGTTGTACTGTCAAACTAAATTTCATTATTCTAGCTGCAGCCGTTTAGGCTGTGTATTCTTTAAAAGTTTAGGGTTGGCGGCCATTTTGAATCCAAAATGGCGAGTTTTTCAAATTTTTAAAAAGTTTGCTTAATTTGCTGTCAATGATGTAGTTTCATACCAAATTTCACTGTTCTATCTTTAGTCGTTTAGGCTGTGTATTCTTTGACATTTTAGGTTTGGCGGCCATTTTGAATCCAAGATGGCGACATTTTCAAAATGTCGGAATTTTTCCTTTATCTACTTATCATCCTCTACCTTCATACCAAATTTCATGTTTCTAGCTTACTCCAAACACCCTAAACAATATGATGAGTGAGTGAGTCAGTCAGTCAGTCAGTGAATGAGTGAGTGTCAGTTAGCCTAAAATGTGCGATTTCAGGGGTCCACAACTAGAACATAGTTTGAGATACGAATATGAAATTTTGTACATCTGCACATATTTACCATATCTCCTTAACTGCAAAAGCTCATATTCCTATCTTTAACATCTTTTTTCTTACGGGGCCCCCAAATCGTCGATTTCGCCATAAACTCTTGTTCCTGTATAACATGCTTCTGGCAGTGCTGATGTTTTCTGACGTGAAGAACTTGGCTCATGCACTGCCGTGCATGTTGATTAGAAAGACATGTTATTTAGTATCTACATCATTATACTACAATAGATAAGCACCCTTAATTCCTTTAAATCTAGCTCGAATCTCCTCTTATTTTAGTAGTCAGGGGCAAGCGGCAGAGAGTTACACCCTGTATATGGGAAGAGAGAAGAATGGATGGGAAAATTTCGATAAGCGAGTCACTCTACGTTTTTCTAAATATTATTCTGAAACTTTCATTAGTCCAAATATTACTTCACATTATTTCTAAAACAAAATAAAATAGTGCATCTCTGCTCATTTGAAGCTGTATTCATGATTGTAAATTTGCAAGATATGAAATAGAAGTAAAGCCAGTTGTTAAACAGTAACATAAAAAGAAACTCTGAGAGAGAAAAGTACTGAAAAAACAAAAACATTCTGTTTAAAATAAGGAAGAGAAACAAGCTGTCATGCAACATGCGTGACAGGGTGAACACACTCGTACAATATTTGAACAAAGTGACATCTCGCAACAAGTAATGTAATTAAACATGGAGAGAATGAAGCTATTATGTAATGAGGAGAAAAACAACCTTCAACTGCTAAATGTGCGTATGCATGAAACCATGGTACAAGCGTACTTTAAATTTTTAATTGTCTCAACATTAATGGAATTAAATACGGAGACTCTATGTTTGGACATACCTCCGGGGTCTGCTATTGTTTCATGGCGACAAAGGGGGATAGGAATATTCAGAGCTCACTGTCAAAACCAGTGTGTTCCTCTCCTTACATGCCGCCTCTCATATTACACTCTTATTGCATGGTACTATGATTTTGTATAATACCTAAACACGGATACCAGTTTCCAACATAAACTGTAGACTCACTGTGTTGGGCATACCTCCATTTAAAACTCACCTCCACACAATATTCCGTGTTTTTTTTTTAATTACCAAACCACGAGTTTTTATTGTTACCGTTTATGGTCCGGCAACGACTAAGAAGCAAGCAGATGTTAAACAGGAAATTATTGTTCTGTTTCCTCATTTTAAATGTTTTTCATTTAAATATAAACTACGCTAGTGTTCTCCAATGGATACGTGGTTTTGCTCTGCACGTTGAAATCGAGGCTTCTGAGTTCTAGTCCCGGTGGAAGCACATTGAACCTAGCGGGTTTAGAATGTTTCGTAACTTTTTAACAATCGAAACTCCTTTGCGTTCACGGAAATACCAGCTCTGATAATTATGAGTTGCAAAGATTTGGGAAATTAGTGTCGGTTGGTGTAGTTATTAACGTGTTGGATTTTTTACGCAGGTGGTCCGGGTTCGATTCTCGATCAGCGCCATTTTTGTCAACACCCGTTTTACTTTTTTTTATGTTCAAAAGTTGTGTTTTTTTATTTTACTTTTACTTGTTCTACTTTACTTTTTTTTTCTTTGTACTTATGAAGTCTTCTTCGCCTTTTGATTACTGTTGTACTTTTTACATTTTATGGTTAGGTCACATTATCTTAGGTTAGAAAAGTCAAGTTAGATTTTACATATAACCTGATACACGCATGGTATTTGAAATTTCACACAGTTCACTGGCATAGGTTAGAAAAATCAGATTATATATATATATATATATATATATATATATATATATATATACGAGGTGAAGTCAAAAAGTAAAGGGACATTTGTGAAAAGAGTGCATTTATTCCAATGATAGAAAACTGAAACATACATTATTTTTCTACATAATCTCCCTGGACTTCAACGCACTTTTCCCAACGTTTCACAAGTTTTTTGATTCCATCAGAAAAAAAGTTTTTCGGTTGCATCTGTAACCAATTTTGCACAGCATCAATGACTTCTTCATCGGTTGCAAATCTTCTTCCCCTTAGTGCTTCCTTCAATGGTCCAAACATATGAAAATCGCTTGGAGCCATGTCTGGACTGTATGGCGGGTATTCCAGCACTTCAAATCTCAACTCCTTTATTGTTTCGACCGTCCGTTTGGCAGAATGTGGCCGAGCGTTATCTTGCTGTTGGATGACACCTTTTCGCAGTTTTCCACGACGTTTGGATCTGATTGCAGGTTTCAGTTTAGTTCGCAACACATCACAATAGTTCTCACTGTTCACAGTTTCGCCTCTTGGGGTGAAATGAGCGGCTATTACACCTTCCATGTCCCAGAATATTGTTAGCATAATCTTACCAGCTGATGGTTAAATTTCTTAACTTCTGGTGATGATGGGTGTTTCCACACCATGCTCGTAGCCTTACTTTCCGGTTCGTAATGATGTACCCAAGTTTCATCTTCCGTAACGATTTGCTGTAAATATCCATCTCCCTCGCGACGATAACGGGTCAAATGTTTACGAGCGATGTCCAACCTTTGCGCGTTATGCTGCGCTGACAATTCTTTCGGGACCCACCTTGCACACACTTTCCGAAAATTTAGCCTGTCGTGTAAGATGGAATACGCTGAACCATGACTGATATGTAAAGTATAGGCGATTTCGTCCACTGTGATTCGTCTGTTTTCCATCACCATACCCTCAACGGCTTTTACATTGTCCTCAGTGGTTGACGTCGATGGCCTGCCCGATCTTTCGTCGTCACATAAAGGAAGTTCTTCCCTGTTTGAAGCGCTCTTTCCATTCGTAGATCCTGCTTCGCGATAAACAGCTGTCATCAAACTGCGCTTGCATTCGACGAATAATTTTCGCAGGTGTAACACCTTCCGCAAACAAAAAGCGAATCGCTGCCCTCATTTCCTCCATGGTGCAGATCGACAATGGAGCTGCCATGTTTAACGGTCTGCTACACTCCAACGACTAGCGCGGGAACAAGGATGACACGTTGTATACAAGTGTTGCTGACTACACTAATTCAGCGCTGGATACTAGCAGTGTTACCAACACCTGGAAAGAGAATTGAAAAGTCCCTTTACTTTTTTACTTCCTCTCGTATATATATATAATTATCCGGAACGCAAGCAACAAATATCACGTCGGAGGTTACTGCGACGATTCCGTCGTAGTGGTTTGGATGGATTCTACTTTATACTGCACTAGAGATGTATCTTCTTAAAATTTAGATAATGCTAACAGATTTTGAAATATTTTGAAAAATGTTAAAAAGTGGGGGAGGGAGTAGCGAGGAGCCTTAATGGTTGCCGACAACAATTGGACCATGAATAATCCCTGCTGCTTCATTCATTGAGGAGGGAGTGTACATTTGTGCCATGGCTTTTTGACTGAATTGTTATTAACGTCCAAAATGAGCTGACGAGCTTCCACGGACGGAACCTAATGTTTTTGGTAAATTGAGCTCTGAACCATTCCGTTCAACTGACCCACACGGAAGTAACCCGTGCCCACGCTTACTAAAATGTTGGTCACCCGAAAGACAACATCTGGCGCCACAGTATTTCAAGTGTTTAAATTTGAGTGCTAACTATGTAATGAAGTGATGTAGGTAACCTTTGTAAATATTTTTTTTCGTTCTACCAGCAATTCGGACGATAATTTCTTAATACCCTTCGTAGAAGTACCTTAAAAATGAAAGACGATAGTTCACAATTTGGATTCAAAAGGAAAAATTCATCTTAACTCATTCAACTAGAACAACTGAACATCGTAGCTTAACGAATCTATTCCTCTCTTCAACTGTTTCTCTTTGTCTGTTGCGTTAAAAAATATACCCACTGCCCCTTGAGTAGCACACAATTATCTCTCTTCAAAGAGAGTAAAGAAAAAGGATGACGATAGCCTCAAGCACTCATCCAGTTAACCGAAATTGAAGTAACTCCTTTTGTTTTGCTGAAACGCAAAAGTAGATGTGACGATAATTACGTTTCCTCCTCAAGATATTTCTTTTTACTTTATTTAGCTCCTTGTTCCCCTGTCTTTTTCCCTCCCTCTCTCTCTCTCTCTCTACCTTACTTAGTTCGTACGTAACTCGAGCGATTTCTAAGCATCTCTCAAATCCCTTTCCTCGTCTGCTGCGTTACACTGCCTGGACACTTAACATCAAATTCTCATCATCACCATCATCAGTGTTCTGATCACAAGAGAAAGTTCAGAGCAAGCTTAGCATTCTCAATAGCCCTGCTTTTGCGATTTCTTTGTCTTAACCTTTTTCTCTTTTTAACACTACCAGAGAAGACGGATTTTTTTGCAGCAGAGAAATTACTAAAACTTGAATCAAACGAGCATGTGAACTATATATATGGAGCTTGTTTCGAAAATGTACCAAATCCATTTCAACAAATTGTTGAGGACATGAAAAAAAGCATGTAGAGTTCCTAAAATTAAAGTTACTTTGTTTATTCTTTATGATTTTGATTTTGACTTTGTTCCCTTTTTCATTTCCTTAACTTTTTGTTGAGATAGATTTGGTAGAACATTTTGGAAACGGAGAAAAATCGACGTTCTGTAATCGTCCCTGATTCATTCTCTATTCGCAAAATTTCACAGTTCAGAGAAGTATAATGCTTGTATTTTATTACGCCCAGTAGGCGCAGTCCTCAGTGAGAGTATCTCCTTTTGGGGAACAATCCCGTTCCTTTGGCTTCCTGTAGACTCTTTAGAAGTGACTGGACCGGAGAAAGGGAAATGAGCTTCAAAGGATACAATAAACAGCTGAATTATTACATTAGTTTAACAATAAGTATGTATTTTTGATTTCGGTATATCTGTGGTTCCTTTAGGCAGCTAATTTTCAAGAGAATATTTGGAATACATTGTCCTCTTACTCCAAGTAGTGATCAGAGGTTTCTTACAGAAATTTCAGTCTTGTTGTCCTGCTTGTCCCTCTTCTTGTGTAAGCATTTCAACCGAAATCTGAATTATGTATAAAGAAGAAAAAAAATTCAATTGTCCTCTCTACTCTACTTGTTGGACAAGGATTTCCGAATAAATCAATGAATTGTTCTTAATGCCCTAAACGAGCTCGTGAGCTTCTAAGGACGAGACCTACAGTTTTTTTTTGGTAAAGTGGACTCCGAACCATTCCGTTCAATAGACCCCGGCGGGAATTAAAGTCGTGACGACGCGCACACACAAGGATTTTGAAGAAAGAAGTTAGAAAATATTGCAGTAGTTCAGGAGTCTTATCTCGTTACTATTCATAATGGGGAAGGATTTCCTTAGAATGTTCAAGGAAAAATAGTGCACAAGTTACTCTTGTTCTTATTTCCCTTAGTGACTATGACGTTGTAAAGAAGTTTGAGGAGGACACCTGCTCTCTGTCTCCTTTGATGACGTCCTTCTCCGAGTCTTCAGTATTGCATTACTTTCTACTAAAACTATGATTAAGTGATACAAGATATTGTTAGGAGTTTTCCTATGATGACATTTAGACAACTGTTTACTGTAGCGATAAAATATTGCTGTCACTTGTTGATCCTGATAAGCTACGGCTCGTTCACGTTTGAACCAAGTTATTCAACACTATGATACAATAGTATCTGGACAAAATGAAATGATGGTGGTCTTCCTTCAAGGAATGATGTCTTACGAACGGGACCTACAATTTAAAGAAGGGGGATTTGAATGAAACCACCTGTGTCCGCACCGACTATTGAACCCGGAACCCTTGACCACAAGGCAGCCAACGTTAGTTATAATTCACCCATCAAGAATACTCTTAATCTCCCGATAAGAAACGTATGGACTTCAGAGTATTCGTAAAAGTCTGCTGGTTAAAGTATTCTGCTATCATCGAGAAAACAAGGAATTTATTTCTGCTCCCTTATGTTTATTTTACTTCATTCCTAGGTTGCCACAATCTAGTGGCCAGTCATGTGGACTGAGATTGTTTCATTTGTTCGCGCGAGGGTGATGCAGTGATGATACCTTTACAATCCCAGAACGGTAATAAAAACCATTCAAGTAGTGAAAACAAAATACAGCAGAAGCCAAAGGTCGATCTAGAATTCCCGAAACATCACGAACGATTTTGACTTGGGAAAGATTAGCAAAGTTAACCTAAAAGAAGTTGTTGTTGATTTTGCAAAAGATGGAAGACAATTATTTCTATTTATCTTCTCTTGTAGGAAAAGAATGTAATTTCAATAATTGTAAACAAAGTTTTGAGAAGATTTAAATGTAAATAGTAAAATACACTCAGCAAACAACAACTCAACGCTTTTCTCTGTTTACATTTTCCCAATCCGCTACCTCCTCCCCAGATCTTTCTGCACTCTCTATGAGAATAACATGAATGTTGAGGATGAGGAAGGGTGGAGAGAGGAAGAAGGAAGCTTTTTACCCCAGGAACAAGTCGTATATAAGAGAAGAAGAAACTGTTGATTTCGTTTTGTGTATTTTCCTTTGATACAACGAATAGCTTTTCCAGTGTAAATGTTGAAACAAACACGGTGATGAATTTTAATTAACGCTATGATGACGCCGGGTCTCGTAAACGGGTTTCTAATGTAAGGGGAAAGCAATTCCTGTTGAATTATGCGAAAATGTATGGTTGATGTCGTTCTCTTTGTAATTAGCGTTTCTTGAAGATACCATTTACAGTATCAATCATTAATAATTTATCTGTTGACCTACTTTCTCCTCTTTTGAAGTTAGCGTCCCGTAAAATTAATGATTTAGCATTCTCTTAATAAGTTTGAGATCTTTCAAGTGAATAAATAAAATAAATAAATCACAGCCATATTCGATCCACTACTGGATGAGGCCTTTCCCCGGAGGGAGGAATTGGTCTACTGCTCCTACTCTGACCATACATGTTGGGAGAGGAGAGTCGAAACTCTCAACTGTAATCCCCACTGTAACCTTTTATTCTCAGCAACTCCCAAACTGCAACACGACGCTGGGTGGGTAGCGTTCCAGACCCTCTCGCATTTGAAAAAATATCTTGGCAGAGCCGGGAATTGAGCCCGGGACCCCACGATCAGCAGTCAGCGACGGTAATCACTAGACCAGCGGGGCGGTCATATATATTTATTAGCACGTTTTCTTGAGCTTTACCTGTTAATTGGTAGTTGTAAATGCATGAAAACTTGTTACTTCTGATTTAGAAACTGTATTTAGGTATCTCCGTATAAAGTATTTGCTATTTTCAAATAAGATAACTCATTATAATAATTTTTAGTAAAGCGTACAAAAAAGTACACAATAAATGCATTCCTTTTTACAGTGTACGTTAGTGTGGGTTGTATTAAATAGGGAACACAAGAAAAAAATATCGTTGTACTAAATTATGATGGAAAGATAGTGCTAAGGAGGAAAATTTGCATAATGTAATATTGTCTAATTGTAACGTCACCACTAGAGCTTTGCTAATTCCGCAAAGAAATTACGTTCTTTCCATTTGTACTGGTCCTGAGCAACCGTTTTCATCTTGGAGTACAAAGTTTCGTTAGTACAGTACATCACTATCACTAGTGTTGTGAGCGGGGAATTGCTCTCCATTCATCTTTATCTTGCGTTCCTCTTCTTGTCTTGTTATTGTCTTCTTTAATTCTGTCAAGGAGCTAAATTCATTATCTTCCTCTTTCTCTTTTTTCCTTAACTCCATGTTTGAGTTAAGAATGTGCGCAACCAATGTCCTAAACAGTTTCTTTTTCTTCTCTTTATTGTTTACAGTATTTTTCGTCTCTCGCCAATTTTACTCAGTGCTTCCTCATTTTGTATCTTCCATATCTATATAATCTTTCCCATTCTTCTTCATAACCACATTTCGAGGCTTCTAATTTCCTTTCTTTACCCTCTCACGAAGTCATCTCCGTATAAGAGTATACTGCATACAAAACATCTAATTAATCTTTTCCTTAACTCTTCGGCTCACAGAAGCAATTCTTCTACTTAGAACACTGTTAAAAAGTGAACTTTATTTATATTTTAAAATTACGATCTTTGCACACTCAAAAGAGTCAATAAAAGTAGACATTTGTGAACAAACAGGCGTTTTTCGTGAGTTAACAAAGCATTTTGGTAATCTAGGAAAGAAATAAAAATTGGCTGGCAGGCGGATAGGGTTGTCGCGGTGCTTGCCTATTACTTTAACACCACTGAGATACGAAAAATATTGTAAATATAGTACGCTATTTTTCTAACTGTATATTGGAGTTCGATACTAAAATGAATAAGCCTTAAGCTTATCAGAGCATATTATGAACAACAGTATTAACAAGGGTAATTCTAAAAAGCAAAGTGCACAAAAAGCGTTGAAAACTCCGTAGTCCAAGCGGTAACTCGGTAATGGGTAGACACGCGGGTTCGAATCCCGCCGTCGAACATCCTGACTGAGATTTTCCAGGGTTTCTCCATGAGTATCACCAGTCGAATGTCGGGATTGTGCCTTAACTAATCTTCTGGCCACTACCTGCCCCCCATACTCTGTCCTATTCTATTCTGAACCTGAATGTTACAAAACATTCAAATTCAATTTTTTCAAAACTTATCTCTAGGGCGACATAAAAGAGTTTTTGTGCACATTACTTACTAAGAGAGTTTTCAGTAAAAATGTGTGCAAAATGAACAAAAGAAATATATTTTTACTTTTTACAGTGATTTTATGTCAAATGTATCTTGAAATGTAATCGATAATCAAATAACACAAATGAGGGGTGTGTGTGTAAAAAATTGAATAAGGCTAAGTGCATAAATATTTGACAAACGTTTCGTCATTTTCCGTAGTGAAAACTCCGAAAGTTATTTCTTTTCTTATGGAAAATCACTGTTCAAATGCTCGCAGACAAATAAAACTGTGAATATG
The DNA here is from genome assembly GCA_022664845.1 of Lepisma saccharinum. Lineage (NCBI taxonomy): Eukaryota > Metazoa > Arthropoda > Insecta > Zygentoma > Lepismatidae > Lepisma > Lepisma saccharinum. Next base: position 9,514 of record JAGDQP010004770.1, read on the forward strand.
AACTAAATATTGCTGAAAAAAAATGTAATACTAGATTTCCTGTACTCCAGGACCATTCTACCCTTATACTGTTCCCGGCATTGTGGGACCCAGAACTCACATCCTACAGTTTTGAGCAGGACATATTCTGATTCAGCTTTTTTTGGTAGCTACAGAATCTTGAAAAAAAATGGAGGTTCACATTTGAAAAATAAAGTTGAGCCCAGTGAGACCCACACAGGGCCACACACACTTTGGCTGGCCCGGTCGTCCGATAGTTTTGTTAATTTCCTGGAAGTTTTGCCTCTTTCAAGTTTTCAGAAAAAGGCATTCTAACCGAGATATTTAGCCGTTCCGGAACTTTTGACAAACACTGTATACCACAAACCATAGTGTCGTTTTACTAAGTCCCCGTTTGCTTCAAGTAAAGTTCCTAAAGGTCATAATTAAATTCAGTTTCTAGTCCCTATGGTCCAATCGGTAACGTAGTGGACTTCAGATCTATAATAGGAAGACACGTGTATTCGAGGCCTGCTGCTGGCTCTCTTGAGTGACGTTTTCCAGGATGTTCCTCAGTCTCATCAGGGAAATGTCTCTCTTGTAAAGTCTGGTCGCTATTGCCGCATTCATATATCTAGAAGAATGATCACCGAAGGGCATGATATCTCAGAGGTGACAGAGATGACAAAGTTGCTAGTTCAGCTCAGAAAAAAAAATCATTATCGCGTTATCATCTCTTCTGAAGACTGAGGCACAAAGTGTGATCAATGCACCAAAAATGAATATCACTTAAAAATATAGGATAATCATCCACAAATTACAACAAGAATTACTGTTCACACAAACTTCATGTTTTAAAATTTCAACTGAGATTTTGCTACTATCACATCTTACCAAAGAAATGGTAGGCTTTTTTTTGTGGCCTTGGTAGTTTTTTTTGTTGTTTTTTTTAATCTTGGTACTTCAGACTTCATTTTAGGAACCCTTCCACTCCTCTCTATTTCAATTTACGACACCGATAGTCTTAGTGACAGAAAGTCCTTGGACTGTTTTTTTGTTCCTCCAGAAAAAAAAAATACTCCAGTAGACTTGGGATGTTTTGAAATTCAGGTCTTCAATTATTATATAAACAATTGGCTATAACTACAAAAAAAAAGTACACTGTTATTTTTTTTCGGCACGTTCCCTGGAAAATATCAGGCAAGTCGGTTGGATGGAACGTGACTAACAAATCAGAAACCCTTTAGTTTCCAAAAATATTCAAGCAAAGAAAGAAATTTTCTCTATTATTATGCAGGTTTACATTCCGACTAATATTGAGATTCAGATTGTGAACCTGCATAATAGTAGAGAAAATTTTTAAGTATATTTTTGCTTGAATAATTTTGGAAACTGAAGGGTTTCTGATTTATGTTAGTCACTTTCCATTCAACCCAGATGCCCGACTTTTTCCAGCCAACTGGGGCCGAATTTTCTTTAACAGTGAATGTTAATTTATGAAAAGTAATATGAAATCAACAATGACATTTTTGGACTGTTATTGAAAAACGATGTAAGTCCCGAAACCAAGTACGGTGATACCATATCTAGCAGTTTTGACACTCTCATCGCTTCCTAGATTCAATTCTCACTCAATTACTTTTTAAAAGAAACCAAGATACTTTTCATCGTAAGACTGAGAGAGAAAACTTGAATGCCTTCAGACTGAAAGAAAAAAGCTCTCCTAACTAATCTTTTTTACACGTATATACTATTTCGTACACGAGCCCTTCTTTCCTACCCACAACTTTTCCTTTCTCTTCTCCACCACGACTTTACGAGAGCAATCGGACAATCTATCTTTTATCCGAGCACCTGCAGGCGACAACGAGACAGGTTTCACTTCCGTCTTCTTCTTTTTGCTTCATCTTCTCTTTCCCAGGTTCCAGAAGCATCCTCTCTTAGGTTCCTTAATATTTCTCCCCTTTTTACCCTTCCTCTCTCTCTCTCTTTCTCTCCCTAGCTTCTTCATCATAGAAGAAAGGGAAGTTTCTCAAGGAGTAGTTGGAAGGAGGAGTGACGGGAAGTCCGGGCTAGGCTACCGAAGCTACAGCTTTGGCTCCAGCCTTGGCCCTGAATCACGTGACACACAAACCTTCCGGAAATTTACGAGCGAATCTTAGACAAAAGGAGAGGAGAGAAATATGGTGTTAGGTCTCTCTTGGTCTCTCTCATTCTCACTGACTCGTTCACTCACTTTCCTCTTGTTCCTTCAAGAAAACCCGGAAAATATAACGTAACAAGGCATCGTTGTTGTTGTGAGCTCAAGAAGTTCATTATCCCAAGTTGGCAAGACAGCCACGTATATTTACGTTTCTTATTTTTCTCCTTTTCTTCTTCTTTTATCATCCTGCCTGTAAATAACTTAGGGATGAGATCTAATTTACTTTCGGCGTCTTTCAGGTGGGTCTCAGGCCATTGGTCTTCTTCATCGTTCTTTTGATGAATTACCATCAAATCCCCAAGATTTTCAAATGTAAAGAAGAGCATTTTGTTTCACATTCCATACAGCTTCAAGTTTATGCGGACGGCCCTCACGAGAGCTCAACTCACATATTATCGCTCTCAACTCATGATACAAATAAAATGAATTTAATGAGCGGTAACAGCACTATGGCTTAAGCCCGCCCCGAGCTCTTAACTCATGAGTGTGAGGGATCAAACTTCAACGTTTATGTAAGAGAGGACGGGGAAAATATAAGGGTGAGAGCGAAGTCAAAATTTCGACAATTGGGTGATGGTAGAAGCAACTATGAGGATGAGAAGAACACTGCGATATTTGAGCCGAGGTGTGATTGAAATAAAAGCGGAGAATAAGAATGATTCAAAACGTAAGGGTAAGGTTTCGGCATTTGAGTGAGAGTGGGTGTGAAGCAGAAATGCGATGTGAAAGCAAATAAAAACGCACTGGTGGTAATGAGTATGGATGAGAACGAAAGGTGGATCACATGAATGAACATCTTTGATGTGTGCGTATACATACTATCTTCTTGAAATTGTTTTAAAAAAGTCTGCAGAAAGGCATAAAAATTCATAAAGCGTGTGAAGACTATTTTAGTACCTTATAATAACTACCTTATGTATCTAATGAATATTTAAGGTCTGTTTTTAACGAAGTACGTATGCCTATCTCGATTCAGTAAGCCATAAAATTAATAGTTACCCATTCATGCCTAACCATGATTCGAACTAACGACGTCGTCAACTGAAGCCTCCCTCAGACCACTTGGCCACCGATTTCAAAGCATAGCTAATTCTACAGGATATCATAAAAGGAAACAAAGCAACTGCTAAACGTAAGAGGAAAGAGCAACAAAACTTTTGTATGTCGCGCTTAAGTCAAAAACTGTCAAAAGTACTTAAGCAAATAGATAATCTACTTAAAACATCAGTAGGCCTACTGCTTATTTCTAAGCTTTCTGAAGTGAAGTTATGGTTCAGATTGTAGATATTCTGGTACAGCCAGAATTTCTACGTTAATTTTCAAATAGAGGAAGGTATTTCAATCGTTTCTCTAAACAGTTTCTTAAAGCATTTTCTCTAAGTCTCCCTTTCGTAGAGGCTTAATAAGCAACTATGACGTAAAAAGCTATCAATGACATTAAGTTAACACTGATCAATGACATCCAACGGCGAGCACCCTTCTGAGAAACGGGATGGAAAAAGTCTTGTTATAAATTCATCCAAGCATTCGACTCGAAAATTATGAAAACTGACTGATTTGCATAACTACCAGAAGTAGTCGGCTCTCCTACCGGCTCAGTACTGATCAGAAATCAATGACGTAGACACTAAACCAAGGAGCTTGGGGTTTTCATTTATGTCTATTAACATGTCTCTCAGAAAATTAGATAACATCTTACTGCACTGAAAATGTGTAATCTTTATTTTCAAATGATGAAGATAATAATGGATATTTTGCCCGGATTACACTAAAGTGCTCTTCTTGTAAAATTTTAATCACCCTATTCGTTACTTCCGATCACTATTTGAAGCCATTTTGGACGCACGTCTATTGTAATGCTTAGAGGTTAGAGTGTTCCAACAGGCGGTAGCCTAGAAAGACAAAAAATTGGCCAGAACGCGGATAAAACCAGAGTGATTTTGGTGATATGCTTTTGTCTTGAGCAAATAAGCTACGAAGAACATAGTAAGTCTGTATCCCGTTCCTTGTTTTGTATTAAAGCAGTTCGATGCAAAAATGAGCACGACGGAATTCATCAGGGCATATTGTTTACTAAATGTACAAGTATATGGGATTGGTCAAAAGTTGACTCGTTATTAACGTGTTCATTTTCATTTTTCAGTGACAAGTTCATTTTTACACAGTAAATTATGTAATTATATTTGACTTCAATCTTTACCGTATTTCCCATAGCCTCTCTTTTTCTGTCTACAGAAAATAGAAAGAGAGGGGAAAATAGAAAATATCATACGGGGGTGGGGGTGGAATTGCTTTCATTGATCGACTTTTGTGGTGTAATACTCTTTCAACATGTGGTGAATAGTACCATATTCTCACTTTTGCAGAGGGGAAAAAACTGAAGGGTATTATGTCAATTGGACGCTAACGATTTGGCAATGCGGTGGACCAATTATTAGCTCTAAACGAAAATCTAATAATGATTCAATGCTTTCCCTCTATTTCTGCCTTTAAAAAAACACACTCCTTTCTTTCGACCTCATATTTTTTTTTAAAAAAATGCAAATGTTCTATCCTCCAATGTTCTCAAATCCATGGAGAATATTTCAAATGATAAGATTCCAGTGAAAATTTGCTTAAAAATAACGTTTAACAAAAGCAAAGCATCACTGCCTATGTTGCGCTGTACCAAGCAAATAAAAGTTACTAATTATACTCTCATCCAATTCTAAAATTATTCATTTCAGAGCTCGTATTAGTGGTGTTCGGTATTGAGATTTTCATACCGACTTTCGGTATGTTTTGGATACAGACAATTATCGATATACCGAAATACCGAACGATACCGAAATACCGATATTACCGAACAGTATCAATATACCGAAATACCGAATAATATTGAAATACCGAAGAATATAAAATACCGAAAAACAATTATATTGAGCGATATGGAAGTACTCATAGATGTGTGTATTTAGCGGGTTGGCCTGGACCCCCGCCCAAAAAAATCCTGTTAATATGCAAAAATAGTATAATCTTAGGCATAATTATGTATATTTAGGGTTGTAATTCCTTTTCTCACAAGAACATTGTTTTAGGTAAACACTGACATTAATACAGAAAAAATGACAACCGCCGCGACCTGGACTCCAACCCGGATCTCCCAGTTGCTGGCTGAGTATGCTGTCCATTACACCAGCGCGGCCTGTCAATTTTCTGTGTATACAAATTACTCTTCGTACCTTAGGACTCTTCCAGCCCCAGTAGCTAGTTACAAAGTCAAGGCACCCCATACATTTGAAGATTGTTATTGAGGAATCTGTTCTCCAACCCTGCAGTTCGAAATCTATATATTCAAAATGCTAGAAAAAGGTCAGGGTGTGTAAATGGGACTTTTACCCACCCTGAAAAGGCTTTGTCTAGTCCGTCCGGTCCCTCTACTGGACCGATTTTGATCATTCTTTTTGTAAAATATCCGGCATAGCACGTAGATGAGCCATCAATAAACCGCATGTCTTCCGTCAAGTCTCAACTGGAGCATAAGTGTTTGAGTGATCACCCCTATGTATTCCTTATGGGGAATATTTATCATATTTCTCACAAACTTTGTCCAGTCCATCCCGCCGTTCTACTGGACAGATTTTGATCATTCTTATTTAAATTTCCGGCTTAACACGTAGATGAGCCATCAATAAACCGCATTTCTCTCAGTCAAGTCTCAACTAGAAATGGCGCATCCCCCCAAAATTTTCCAAGTTAAGGGCGCAGACTGCCACGGATAAGCGAGTATTGGTGACAGTCCCGATGATTACTGCCAACATATTATACACCTCGCACCAATGGTTTTAAAAAAGTGAAAAATGCGAGCTACGTGTTGTATATCAGTAACTAGATTCGAAAAAGTCATATTCTATAGGTTTGCCTCCATCTATCATCTAAGAAACTAATATAGTCTCTGACACTTGGGGGAAGAATATTACATCATTTGCAGATATTTCCAGTTTCTCTGGGGTAGCAATTTTAGCACCCAAAAATTAACACCGTAATGAAATAAATGCGAAATTTTAGATTAGCTACCTGGAAGATCAAGAACCTACTTCAGTGTAAATTCTTTAATTAAGAAACTGAACTTCTCGAATATCCAACTGAATTTTTGGACAGTTTAGACACGATTAGACACGACACGAAAAAAATTAGTTCTGGTGGTGGATGAAAGTGTTATGTACTATTCTTGCTCTACAACACCCCATTTAAGTTATTCCTCATCTAAATAAAGAGATTCAGAAACGATGAAGGGGATATGTTACACAGACAAACGAGTTCGCTTGTGGAAGGAGGAAAGAAACATGAAACATAACACCTTTATCCTCTAACCGCTTCAATTGTCTGCTGGAATGTTTGCTAGAATCACCCGCATTGTGTAGTCTGGGTAATGATTTTTTTGTATATTGATCAGCATGGTGCTATCTCCTGCATTTCACTTTTGGATGGCATTTTACGAGACCAACGAGACGAGACACAATTTGCACGAGACGAGATACCCTGAAGTATCGTCTCGCGGCAACACTACCGATTTTCGAAACTCGGATCTTCGTGGTTTCGGATATCCGGTCCAATGGATTCGTCCAGTTTTGGTAGCAGATTCAAAGACCCAGAATCCAGATTTAGTTACTATGATGCATCTGAAACTGCGATGCCAGGATGGTAAATTATGAAAGGTCCTAGCTAATACCTCACCCATCCTTTGATTCTCTGATTACCTCATCCCGGCCTGAGCCAAAGAAAGAAATAACGAAAGAAAGGAGACAGAGAGAGAATTGAATTTTTGAATTTTATTTATGGCCCTTAGGCATCTAAGGCTCAGGCTGGGATAGGGGAGAGGAAATAATTCGGGAAGGTGTCGGCCAGGGTCTATGTTGAACGTGCCACCCCGGAATTTGCCTGTAGTGACTGAGGAAAAAGCCTGGAAAAACCTGTCAGGATGATCGATCGTTGGGATCGAACCCAAGACTTCCCGAATCCAACGCTCTACTACTGAGCTACGGCGGCTCGGTGATATATATCGCTTTGTCTTTCTCTGAGAGCTCTTTGTCTTTCTCTATCCCTTTCCTTCTTCATCCTTCTCTTCCGAAGAGAAGAGAGGGAGGGAGAGAAGAGAAGAGAAAAAGAGAGAGAGAGAGGCCGGGATGAGGTAGGCAGAGCATGAGGAAAGTATTGGTCTGGGGCTGGGCCTTTCATAATTTACCATAAATAATTAATTCAATGTATCTGAAACTGAAAAATATGTTTTATAGAGATAGTTGTGTAGTTGATTGTTTTTGTTTCTTGTCCAAAGATAGTTGACAGGAACATTTTTAACGTCCTTTATTTTTTCTAAAATTCATGCTTTATTTCTCAAAAGCAAATTACGTAATCTGGAAAAGGAGCTTCGTTTTTTTTACCTCGCTGCATGCTTAACAGCAAACGAAGGAGGACATGTTTCTGTTCTATCCTTTTAACCATGTCTCAGAGCAAAGGGTAGTCACGGTTGGAGATGCTGGCGATTACTTGTTTTCCTTTTGTCACTACAATATACACTTAGTAACAGACTATTATGTGACTTGTTTCAATGGCACTACTCTTGCAATTCATGTACAACTCAGCATTTTTTTTTCTCTTTCTATAATTCTGTTTTCCCTCTCTCCCCTCACAATACTCCAAAATTAAGAGTAAAAGAAACCAAAATAAGACATCTCCTGAAAGCCGAAAAAATCCTCCAAAATACGTAGGAATTAGGAAAGGTTATGATGATGTGTCCATGCTCCAGATATCCGAAACTCGGTTCCGAACATCGGGATCCGGATATTCGCGGTTCCGGATATCCTATATCTGGATCCATTTGGTCATCCTTACTCTTCAATCAACACTAGAATGATTGTGATTATAGCACAGTACGTTAAGTTCTGGAAGCCGGTCTATGCTTGAGACCCGGTGACCCAATTTAGGTCTCGTCACCCGGAAGACAAAGTAGAGCATTTGATTATTTCCTTGCGTTTGAGGGGTAATTGAGACTGTTTACTTCAAACCAACTTTTGGTATAATATTGTTACCGTACGAGAAGGGAGATTGAATCATAGAATTTTAATCACGTATGTAAACGAACAAAAAATGGTTGTTAAAGCACTCACAGATATCTAATAAATTTAAAGATGTAGGGTCTATGAGGAAGTCCTGAATGTAGAATGCATGAAGTTCACACCCTTGTAAGGTGAAAGGGACGCAGGGAATGACGACAGAGGGTGATGAAACTTATGGATGCGAAACTAAAATTCAGGACAAGCGAAATAAATAAATAAACTAAAGGAAACAATTCTGTAACCAGAAAAATAGTGGTAAGGAATTTTAGAATTACAAATATTACTCGCTCTGAGAAGAGTTTTTCTCACGATACGATATGTTTGAATCACTACGACGCAAGTTATCAGTCTCGTCCACATTGGGCTCAGAGTTCTGGTTCAACTGGTAATTTCCAAGTAAGTGGGCAGTTCGTCTGACCTCCGCCGTTTTATCATGCAGGTCAATACCAAACCTAAAGTTCAGTTCAAATGTTTTTAAACACAAACTTTGCATTAGTACTGTATGCTCTGACTAGTTTTCAGACGTTGACAACACTACAAGGTCCCACATATCCTTTTAAGCTTGAGTATAAGTTAATGTTTTCTTAACTAATTTCTAAGTTCTCCAATTTCATGAGTAGAGAATAAGTGGCCTTACGGTCATGCAAGGCTAGGTTCATACTATTATCAATTTGAGCTGATACCTTCATAAAGAGCTACACTCTGCTCAGCGACGTTGCGCATTTGCAAACAGTGCTACGCTGAAGTTCTTTGGACAGAACTGAAGGTTTGGTTTCGAGCTAAACAGTATCGTTAACCCTGAAAGCTAGTCGTGATAGACCGTCACGACTATATGTAACAATTTAGTTAATATTGGATGTTTTCAAAATGATCGTCATATACTGAAATGTTAATTTCTTAGACTGAAACAAGAAATGTTAAATGATTCGTTGTTTCGATGTCAGTGGCCCCCAAAATATGACATTTTCACAGATAATCTAATATATCGATAAATAATGACGTGAGACACGTCCGCCTCTCTGATCATAATAAGAGCTGCTTTTAAGTAAATTTTATGATAGAAGAAGTTCAGCAAACAGGAGATTCCGCATGTAAGAAACTAAGCAGAACACAGGCATAGAAATTCCTTCTAAGTAGCATTCTTCAATGATATATTTTACACAAATACAGTATAATTCCTAGATACAAATATGGTCGTTATTTGCTATTCTAATACGTCTTACGTCATTCCTTATTCGTGGTGATATAACGTCACTTGTGACAAAACTCCACATTTAGATGCTTCTAGATCCGAAACCACTGATCTTTCTCTACGTTTATCCAAATGATTTTTTCTTGTTTCTGTAATTACTTTGAGATATATATTACGATATTCTTTATTTATTATAATAACTCCATGGTGTGCTGCTTTCCATGATGGCAGTGAAGCTTTTCCAGGCTGGAAAAGCAAAACATTTTTTGTGTGAATGAAAGACGCTTTCACTAAAAGTTGCTTTTTATAAAGTCAAAACGTTCTTTCATCAAACAGATTGGGACACCACCACAAAGACCGAACCAAACCTCTCAACTTGTCAATGAAGATCACGGATGAAAATATCATCAATAGAAATAGCATTACCGCACTACCAAAATGACCCTATTTCATCGAGAGTTACCGTACACTTATTATTATAGCTGCTGTTGTAAATAGTGAAGCTTGAATCAAATAATTTACTATAAAACTAAATTTATATTGTTTATTAGAGTTGTGAATCGTTAAGGTTATCAAGTGAGGACGGTCCGGGGAGATCAATCCTTAAATTATTGGACTGACGAGTTAAATGCAACACAGTGTAATTACATTTTGACGCTCTGATGCTGATCAGAGCAAATTGTACTACTCTCCCTTTTTCTTCACCTTCATCTGAACAATACGACCAAGAAAGTTCCTCAAAAGATAACAAATCTTACAGATTTTTTCACGTAAAATTCACACTCTTAAATATTTCGTGAACGTTTTTAGGAATTGTTAGTAAGGTTCCGCAGGCTTTTTACTATTTCATGTTGTTTCATTGAAATCTGGAAAACCGAATAGATTTTTCGTATGTTGAGGTGGATGTTTTCGGTTCTCTGTGCACATTCGCAGGATGAGACAACCGTTCTACAGCTATCTTGATCACTTATTTAATCAGAAATGGTAAATATACTTAGTGAATGGGGATTCCGATCCCTAATTGACAAACAGAAAGATTATTAAAATCAGGTGTAACTCGATTTTCTATTTTAATTATTTAAGGCCTTTAGGAAATTTTGCCTAAGACTGGATGGATGATGATGACATGAATTGGTGGAATGAAGAAAGTGGGAGCAACCGGGAAAACCCCGAGAAAACCCGCGCACACGGTACTTGTCGACAACAAAGCCCACATGGAACGAGCAGGGATCGAGCGTACGACTCTTAACACCAGAGGGAGCGCTGTACCATTGAGTCACAGCAGACGTAAGTCATGTGGCTAACTTAGTTTATGTGGTAGGAATTCAGGCAAAGCTCTTCTAACATATATAGTCTAGTGATATCTTATGATTGGCACTTTAGTTCAGTAAGTAAGACGCTGACATTCTTACTGAACAAATCTCGCTTTACGCTTCTCTCTTTTGCTTTTGCTCCCAACATCCCTAAAAAATCCAAAATGCCTGTTTTTTTTATTAGTCAAGTTACTGGAAATTCCCAGGCCGCTAAAGTTGCCTAGCTTTTCCAGGTATGTTTCTTAAAATTTTTAACAGTGTAGATGAAAAAAGTAACTCTTCTTAGAACATTTGAATCATGCTTCCACATTTCCTAAATTAATGTTCGCTTAAAAATAACAAATAGTAAACTAAAATAACGGATAGTAAATTAAAGCTGCAACTGTTAACGCAAAACTGAAAATATTTTAGAACAGCTATTTCCAATTTATTTACAAAACTCACGAACGAAAAACACCACCTTACGTATACATAATTTATCTACCTTTTAGGAAATAAGGATATTGTCATCCATTTCACATATCTAGAACGTTAGGTATTATGGCACTAATCCATAGTAGTTAATGAGAGAAGACAGATAAACAGAAGAAGTACTGTCAAATCATTTACCTTGTATGTCACCAAAGATTTATCTTACTCCCACATTAATCATCGCTTCAGGTTTTAATATCAACTTTCGTAACTGCAATGTTGTGCACAACTGTTTTTTTTTTTTTCGTTCTGATATACTTTAGAAAAACATGTTAACAAAACTTTCAGAGGAAGTTATGAACCAAATTTAACTACGCCATGAACAAGTCTGTATGAGGAATGTAATTAAAGCAGGCTTTAAATTAAAATCTGTCATAGAATGACACTGCACACAAAAAAGAAGCTTACAACCATATTCTGTATCTATAACACAAGAGGGAAGGTCTATTGCAGAGAGTAAGTGAAAAAAAGAAGTTGTGGTTTGAAACCCCCAGTTCCAAGATGCAAGGAAGCTATTATTAACTTTAAAGGGGGAAGAACGGAATTTTATCTAGGAATTTAACCCCATCTTCTTTAACCTCTGTTCAGCAAATAGGTTTTTTTTTTTCAGTGGTTAAAAAGCTTACTAATACATTATTTGTATAAACCGCATCAGTCACTGTAAAAACAGTGGTCAAACTCTGTAAGGTTTCCAACTCACTATACTTGAGAAATATAGGACGAAAATTTACAACAAATTCTCAACAGAAATTGGAGGAATATAAATCGTATATTCAATTATTTACATATTTATTTTCTAACAAGTATGCACAGCATTTTCGTGTGTACATTTAAACAATATCCGTTATCACTATTCTGACATTCCTTTTTCACATGGCTATTATGTATGTTGTCAAAATAATAGTTGATCAAGTTCGGCGAATATTTGAAGCACTGTCTGTATCAATTGACGACAATTTCTTAATGAGGCTGAATCTCAAAATAATCATCTTAATGTATACATAATCCATTTTTATTTTTATGCTATATCAGCTAAATATATTGCTATACTTTAGTTATCAAAATACGTTTGTTCTCCGGGACGGGTGGTTGATCGTTTGATCCCCTTAACTCGCCATTGATCTGTATGGGGTTTTCAGTATCCTGTCAGCCATTGTCTGTAATAGTATTTTGAATAGCAAACACTCTCCGTTTTCACATCATGTCTGTTATTATTAAAGGAAAAAGAAAAGACAATGAGTTTGGTTTTTACAGCTAAAACATGAGAGAACCTGTGTCAGGGTGACCAACTCGATTTCAAACCAGAAACTTATAAAACTAAGAACGGTTTCTTTCCATGTCCTAACCTTTCAGTCAGAATCATAAATATACTTAAAGATCAGCTTATATTATGCCAGGACCTCGAGGTACAGCGGTGAAATTAGCGGACTTTGGAATAGTAATGAAGACGCGGCCTAGGTTCACTGCTCACTTATGAACATCTTTATTGAGATCTTGTTCAGTTCCAATAGGAAAATGTCAATATGGCCTAGCATCTATTTTCTCCAATTCTTTCCACACGAAATGCGGCTGTTGAGGAACGTCCTCCTTCAAAGTTGTGATTAGCTTAGACCGTAGATGCACACACAGCCCTTTGGTATCAAAAGGTTTCAAGTTCGATTTCTAGTAAAGCCGCATTGAAATGTTTTGGAACCTTCTTTAAACCATCTTCGAATGGATGCAAGAATTATTATAAGAAAGTAAGCAACCTTCTCCTAAAGAATAAAGGTAAGCAAGAAAGTTCTGTCGCTTTTTCACCCACCACCTTCGAACATCGATATGTCACCTAAGACGTACCTGGAAGATGAAAAATAGTCCCATCTTCTGCCAACGTTCTGGAAGGCCATGGATTCAATCGCGGTAGAACTTGGTGGGCCGTGAAGCGAAGAAGGTAACAAGTGCATTTTGCACCTCTACTAGGGATTTGAACTGGCGTCCTCTAAGGTGATTGTCCAAGGAATGGAACAGGTGAAAACCGGACGGTGCAATGTCCTTGCAGTATGGCGGATGCAATAGTGTTTCTCATCCAAGGCGTAGAATAGTGTCCCGGGTCATCCTAGCCACGTGGCGCTTAGCGTTGTCCTGTAACAGGAGGACCCCTTTGCGATTCAGAAGTGCTGGCTGGCTGCAGAGTTTTGAGTTTTTCTTGAACACGGCTCAACTGTTGACAGTACACAGTTGCATTGATGCTCTGACCAGCTGGTAGCAGTTCCCGATGCACGATACCGCGAGCAGTCCACCAAACACACAGGAGGACCTTCTTCTGGTGCAGTGCTGGTTTCGGCTGTTTTGGAACCGGTTCATGGGATGCTAACTAATGATGACGGCGCCGTGGAGCTTCGTACAGGACCCACTTCTCATCATATGTCAACACCCTATCCAGAAATAGCTCCTTCCTCAGACGAGACAACAAAGAAACACAGGTGTCTGCTCGCGTTGCCTTCTGGCCCGGAGTCAAATCATGTGCGACCCATCGACCCAACTTGTAGTACTTCCCAAGTTGATGGAGGTGCTGCCGAATGGTTTCTCCACTCCCACTAAATTGTAGTCCCAGTTCCTCACATGTCTGGCCACTGTTCGCCTCAATTGATCTTCATTTGGTACCTGTGTTGGTCTTCCTGCACGTGGTGCGTCTTCGAGTGTTTCGTCACCGTCCTTAAACTTGGTAAACCCCCGCTGCACTGTCCGCGTAGTCACGACACCCTCACCAAGGGCCTGGCATATCTTCCGCCCCACTGCAGCTGCGTTTGACCCCAGTTTGAACTCGTACAGCATACACGCCCTTATGACGCTCTGTGGAGGTCCCATGTTCACTCTGTCCTTCCGCACGTTCACGGTGTAACTGAACTGCCACAATCAGGTAGTATGTTGGCTATACCCACACCAACAACTGACCTTCGCCTGATCTCCATTCGCATTCAGCTCACGGTGTGAGGGCCAACTGAACACAGACCTCCACAAAAGCGACAAAACTTTCTTGGTTCCCTTATAGTATATCACTACAACATTGTCATGTTATTTTATTCTTACAAGTTGGCAATCTAGTTTGAGAAGGAGGTGAATTTCTCTGTATGTTTACTCTTTTTCCCCTCTTTTGTAACTCAGAGAGACTTACAGAAACACTACTAACCGCAAAACAAGCACACCCATACATTCATTCATACATAGAAATATGAAAAGCCAGGAACTTTATTTAGAAATATGCCATGCGCACGGCTCAGCTGCCTTCAAGAATTCTTGTGCCAGGAAGTTGTTATCAACCAACTGGAGAATTCGCTAACTTTAAATTAAATCTTAACTCGCCAACTATATAAACAGCCTCAACTTAGAAACAAAGTGAGGTGGGGAGCAAGTCCCGGGGCTGAAAAAGCGAGAGAGAGAGAGAAGGGACAGAAATGGTTCTGTAAACACATCACTTTCTGTGAAACATTTGTATCTCTACAAACCTTCTAATGTAATTAGCGACCTTAAATTAAAAGATGAAGAGGAGGCAGAAAAAACGGGGCAGAAGTGGGGTGAGAAGGAGGTAAATTCTTTCTTTAAAAAACAAAGAAAAAGGAAATAAAGTTTCAGAAGACAATCATTTTGAAATAATGTGAACAGTTTGAGTTTGGAATTCTTAAAATAGAGAAATGAAAAGAAAAAAAAACTTTCTTAAAGGCTTCGCGAGTAGCTATATTGACCAATATACAAGGTTTTTCAGAAGTCAGGGCTCATATCAGGCATCGTATGATCACCATACCGTATTAGATCAAGGGTTGCATCAATTACAGGGTGATCTTTTTACCACCTTGAAAACCGCAATTTCCATCCCAGATTTGCCTTATGAATTATTTTCTACTACTAATATGGTACTCTAAATTTTATAGGTGACTACAGGCTTTACACTGAATTGGAATTTTATTTATGACCTTTAGGTAGCTTTTGGCTCAGGCCGAATGGATAATGATGGGAGAAATGGTATAATGAGTGAGAGGGAACAGGAGAATCACGAGAAAACATACGCACACGGTGTTTGTCCACTACAAAACTCCCACGACACGAGCCGGGATCGAACCGACGACCCCACGAACCAGTGGTGAGTGCTCTAGCACTAAGCTATCGCGGCCCCACAGGCTTTCTACCGTAGACGGAAATAAAACAGGGGATTCTGACTCTTACATTACATGCATTATGGATGGTGATCCACACCATACTATAAAATATTATTCACATACTACGATTTTACTGCTTGTTCCTACGAAATAACATATAAATATCAACTCTAATGAAGGTCTTAATAATGATGCAAATGACAACACGGAGTAAAATACATTACACTTAAATCTTTCAATGTAAAATAGAGCAACATATACGGCGTGAGGTGGACAGGAAGTTCTTCCGTAGAGAGATTTTTCCCTCCACGGAAACAAGTTTATCTTTCTTCTTTCCAAACCTGTCATGTTCTGTTAGCGAACGCATCTCTTTCTTTTTTCTTTATAGGTCGTATAGATTGCTCTAGCAATCTTATTTTCTCTCCCAGTGAGAAGGAAAAGAGAAGATTACAAATATTGACAGTATTCGAAACACATTCTCAGCAAGTACATCGTAAAGTCTAAAAGGATTTATTTTTAACAAAACATACATTGGCATGTTCAAAGGAACATGATATTTCTACACATTTTCCCAACTAGCCGAAGCTGCGATTAGAATCACATTATTCTCAATCCTTTACCTAAGTAATTGGTGTTCGAAAAGAATTAAAAAAGTATGCATGATTTGGTAATTACAAACATTACATGTGCACCCACGTGGAGAAAAATAATTCCGATTTTACTCTCTAGTTATTTTTTTTATTTTTTTTACCATATATGCTAATGTCAACCTCTCTTGCCCCACGTGAACAACAAATCTCTCAGTTAGTTGGACAGGACAGAGATAAATTTCTCTTCACGGATTACAGGTTTTACCACATATAAACGACTGTTTTAGCGTCAACAAACTGCATAAATACCAGAATTCACTATTGACACGTAATGAGCACATTGCAGGTACATGCGTTTTGCTTTTGTGTTTCGCATTCTCTAATGTCTAATCTCGGATCTACTGAAAGGCATTAATGTATAGCATCGAAGCAGATAGTGCAGGCTATTAGCATATGATTGGATTCGGTCGAAGGCTATCACGTTGTGTGGGGGGTTCGGAAGTTGTTCTGCTAGAAAATAATGTTCATCAGATAATACGTACTAGACACCTTACAAAGGAATCGATTAAAGCCCAAATTTTGCGCGCTCATGCCAGAACGCACATACACACAAGAATTTTTTTTTTATAGATATCTCGATTAATGAAAAGTTTAAGTCGGTTAACAGTATGAATTTTAATCAATTAATAGGTCGATTAGTCAAATTTAATCCTTTTAAAAAGTACAATGGTATTGTAATTATTATACATATAAAATATTAACAATTAACTAATATGATAATAATGCAAATATAGTACATAATTGAATACACTTTGAAGAAAAATACACTTTTTATAGATCTGTCACAATTATTCAAGTAGCAATTGGGAGTGTTGACTAAAGATACTTGAGGAAGAAACATTTACATTTACTCCACGCACTCACTCTCTTCATTAAACCCCACAAGAACCATTTTAACTCTAACTATATACCGAGGGCCATAGGGCTGTTACCGCCCATACAATTAATTTTCTTAGACTGGGCTTCTGTATGTAATTAGTGGGGTGCTAGTTGATAGGTAAATAGGCAAGATTCGAAAGGATCCTTCCCTTTCCGGCTTGCAGCAGACCTGAGAATTAAGAAGTGGTATCCTTCCCTGCTAGTCTCCTATCCATAAAATCCTATGTTAAATTCATAAGAACGTTTGCTTTTAATACTCAACAATCAGTACCTCATGACCGAAGTTTAATTCCAAAAATGAAGTACGGAAAAATTTGCTTACATTTTCTTGAAAACATGCGTTGGCAATTTTGTGGCTCTGAACCTCCTTTATCCCTAGATATTTAACGATATTTTCTGGAGTGACATAAAGCTTCTTTCTTTGGGATGATGTTGATCAAAGTGACAGTCATATCTAGGACTGTGTAATTTTCTAATTTGAATTGCGAATATTGATACTGATGATAGTATCGAGTATCGAAAAATTCAAGAATACATATAGTTCATATTAAATATTCGCTGAAAATCTAATATCGTTTGCATAACAATGTCGCTGAAAATCGAGTGAGCATATCGTTCATAAAGCAATATCATCGGAAATCGAACACTGTTTAAATCAAAGAATCACTGGAAATAGAATATAATTCAAACTGAAATATCGTTGAAAATCCAATATTGCTCACATAAAAATGTTGTTACGAAACTAAAACCAATCATACAGAAGTATCGTTTAAAATCAAGCATCGTTCATCTTGAACTATAGTCGAAAATCGCTCATTCCGCAATAAGGAAACCGCGTATCGTTCATATAAAAAATTCTTTGGAAATTGAGTATCGATAATATCAAAATACCTTTCGATACTATAGTATATTGATAAATCCATTGATATACAGGGAAATTTGCACAATACTAGTGATAAATTTAGTTTCAATTAAAGAGCCACCTTAATTAATTCTGAATTATGTATGACTAAAAAGAAAAGCATGGGGAGCGCTCTCATAGACAATCACTTTATAAATTCTTCAATTGACGCGCCCCATGGTTTTTTTAATCATGCATAAAGAAAATTATTATTTTTTTTTTACTTTTAGGTACGAAATGTTTAAGAAAAATATGTTTTTAAAAGTTTTTTTTTAGTTACAGGTATTTCGGCGTTCGGATACGTTTTATTAACCTGATATTGTCACCCAAATCCTAAAATGTTCTGCAATCAGTCAAACTCAACTTCGTTGCAGCTAGTATTTATTTTAGGATAAAGCAGTTCTTACTAAACAAAATATTTTAAAATATATAAAAAAATATATGAAAGTAACAATGGAATTTGTATTGTAACCCGACTTACGTCGCTGTGCAAAATTTGTTCATTGTATGACGTTGGAAAATGAGTTAAATTAACGTTGCAAGATTTGAGGACACGATGAACCATTGTGAACTACAGAAAACTATGTAATACAGTGCAATCCTTCACCACTGAGCATGTTTAGATTACTTTTTCATGCAATCCCACAGAGTTGCCTTTTACGAATTAATGCTAAGCAAGAATCAGTCATTACGCATGCTGGGTAAACTTCACGGTAGGGGTGGGGGGTTGCTATTCGTACAATTCATTAAACTTGGTTATGATCAGTATGCTTTTATGTATGATACAAAATGTGGTTAGAAACGGTAACATGAATAACCTCAATTAGATAATTACGCTCATATATTGATCTACAAAATAAGTGGGAGGTTTAGAGGAATGTCTGTATGTGTGGTCTACTATGTGGACAAATGGTTTTGTTGAAATGCGTACACACGTGCAAAAGCATTTTTCCCTCTCTACATTTAGATTAATTTAGTTCATTTTTGTCAACAAATCCACGAGGGTTAACTACTAAAGAAGGAAAAAGCTGGTTGCCATTTAAACCACACATATGCACATATGGCTGATTACTGATATGATAAATAAAGGAACCACAATCCACACAATGGTCGCAGTTAAACCAAAAGGGTATTTTATACAAATATATCTAACAAAAAAACTACAGGTGAGAGGTTCGGTGATAGAAGCGACCTGTCATAAACAGATGACATTTTATGAAATATTTCAATCCCAAACAGAAAAAAAAAACTAATAAAATCTACACAGATAAAAGCTTATTATATGTAAGAAATTCAACTACTAAAAAAAAAACTAATTTTGCGGTATCTGTAATACCTATAAACAGTTTTTCTTTTTCTTTTTTTTAAATTAAAAGCGCCTTTTGTACTGCTCGGAATGACTTAACTTTCCAACGGTGGGATTTAACGGTGGGATCTGACGTTCCGTTCGATTTACTTGCAAATTTTAATTATTTTTTTTTACGCAGACTTCAGGTATTTGGTGTGCAGATTTCGAAAAAAAAATTGGTGCCAAATTTTCCGCTTTCGTTTTCACGTATTTTTTTTCGATATGGCGGACACCAATTTCACGCGGCTTGTACGGTCTAATAGATGCACTTTTAAATAAAAATTTCACATTTTTATCCACAAATGCAGGCAAAAAACGTCCAAATATACTCTTATAATTTCTGAAGGTCTTGTAAACCATTTCTACATATTTCACTGTGCTTGGTGGAGTGTGGAGCCCGAGCCTTCCATTCACATCAGTCGTAAATTCCTTATTCTTTCAAGGATGTCTCCCCATACAGTTACTCACAATGTTGTTCGTACATATGATTTGTGAACAGTAAAATAACGGAAACATTACAATAAACAGCAACACACTAGGTAATTTCCTAATATGAAGTTACAACAAGAATAGGGATTCATTTACAAACGCTTGTTTACCCACAAACTTTATTGGAAGTGAAGAAAAAACACATTGTAAGAAAAACCTTCTACTTCGATGTCACATTTTTGTTCGTACACTTGCAATAATAACAGAAAACAGACATAAAAATGACAAAATTGGGCAACTTAATAACCGGATGCATAACATTTGGCGCTAATAACAGCTTGATATATTCTGTGCATAGAACTAACTAGTTTTTTGCATGTGTCTGGACTAATTCTCTCCCACTCCAAAGCTACGGCCCTCTTTAGACCTTCTTTGATTTTGCAATTGTGTTTATGGACACGTTTCTTTAAAAGTGGCCATAAATGCTCAATAGGATTCAGATCCGTACTTCGAGCAGGTGTTTTCAACTGTTTGGGAATGTTCCAAATTAACCACTCTGTTGATCTGAGCAGTATGTTTACTGTCGTTATCCTGTTGAAATGTGAATCCTATTTTCTGGGAACTTTGTTTCACGTTATTTTTTAGGATACTATTGTAGACATGTTGGTCCACGATACCATCAATGACTTGCATTTTCCAACTCCCTTAGCCGACATACAGCCCCAGATCATGATGGATCCCCCACCATGTTTGATCGTTGGTGTTGTATTGGCAACATTATCCTGCGTATTCGCCTTTCTCCACACTCTGGTGACACCGTCTGACCCATATAAGTTGATTTTGGTTTCATCGTACCAAAAGACATTGTCCCAAAACTCCTTATCATTATTTAAATGCTCTTTTGCAAATCTGATTCTCTCGATGCGGTTCTTTCTGCTGATGAATTACCTTTTTCGTTCTATTCTGCAATGAAATCCATGTTTATGCAAAACTCGTCGGATGGTCTCGTTGCACATTAGCTTCCCTGTTGCTGGACGTAGTTTTGGCACACTTAACCTAAGGTTTCTTCTAATATTGTGAATCACTACACGTTCTTCTCTAGCATTTAGTTTCCGTTCTTTTGTCTTTCGTGGCACATTTTTCGTTGAACCACTGTACCTAAATTTGTTAATAATATACTGCACTGTGGAGTGCTTTTTGTTCACTAACTGGACAATATTTCTCATGAAACATCATTTTACGGTCAGATTGACTATTGTCTCTTTAAGATCCGCACTCATTTCCTTTCTTTTCCCCATCTTGGCTCAAACAAAAAGGAAGGAATGAGGAAATACGATAATAGTGAGCCCAGTGGCGGATTTAGCGGGTGGGCTACAAGGGCTACAGCCCAGGGCGGCAATTTTTAACCAAATTTCAGGGGAGGCAAATTTTTGAAAATATGAAGACGTTCGATAAAAAGTTTGAAAACTATATATAAACAGTTTCCGCGATGGGAAGCCTGCTGAATGTGAAGGCTGAGGCCACGTTTGCCTACCATGGAGAAAGGCGTATAGAGATGCGGCCCTATACATACCATAGTTAGTATCCCTTACCTGTGAACGGGGTAGCCAAAATGAAATCTTTTTTATTATAGTACTAGTGGTTGATCTTGGTCCTGACAGCAAAAGCCACGTGGAAACCTAAAAATCTACAAAGTCTCCTAATGCAGTAGAATTTGCAACTAGCGGTAAAATTGGAACACCAACAATAGGACAAAAGGTCGATGATTTCAAGGACTTCAAAATTGAGTGTACACCTAAACATGCTGAACTGGTACACAACAAAGATGTTTTCTAATTTAATTTCTCGGAGAAGCTCAAATACTACAGAACTCTTCGAAAAGTATGACAAAGATTTTGAATTTGATCCTGCTTTGTGGCTTATGAATGATAACACTAGAGAGCAAGTCGTAAAAAATGTAATAAACAAAGACATTTCAAAGTTAGATTTTAGCAGTTCTAAAATACTAATCACTTCTTGACCATAACTCTGTTTAAAACCAACTTAATCAATGGACAGGAAGTGAAACGATGTTATAAAAACCTTATGTACTCCGAAAGTTCTGGAAAGCTTTTTGTATACCATACCAACTTTTTGGAGGAATTTCAAAGTTAGCAAAAGAAGGCTTCGATGATTGGAAACACGGAAGTGAGTGTTTAAAAAGCCGCGAGAATTCACCAGACCATAATTCATGCGTCTTAGTAATGAAAAGGAGAATGACCATAGCAGGAAGAATTAATACTCAGCTTCTCAAATTGAAGATCTAAACAATTACTGGAGAAATGATTTAAAACGAGTAGTTGTTGTTGTTAGGTCCCTAGCTGCTGCTGGTCTACGTAAAGTGCATTATGAGAGATTTGGGTCAACACACAATTGTGGAAACTTTATAATGTGTATAGAGTTAATATCCGAATTTCACCTCTTCCTAGTGACCCACGTTTCTAAGTATGGCGATCCAGGTCAAGATCACACCTCATACTTGTACTCCACCACATACGAGGAATTCCTCAAACTGATGGGCCGAAAAGACAGGGAAGAAATAATAGCTCAAATGAAAGCAGCAAGATATTTTTCTTTAGTTATCGACTCTACGTCAGATATTTCCCATACTGACCAACTGACCGTAATAATTAGATGCGTTCCCGAAAAGGCTGTTCCAGTAAAAAGATTCCTCTGCCTTTTACCTAATGTTGGCCACAAAGCAGATGAGCTCTTCAATGCTGTTAAAGATGTTCTCGATAAATATGGTATTGACATAAAAAAACAGCAGGGAGAATCAAATGACAATGCCTCCAACATGTCTGGAGAGTATACTGGACTACAAGCTAGAATGCGAGAAACAACACTGACAGAAATGTAAGTGCCCTGCAGTGCTCATTCGCTGAATTCAGTCGGTTAGCATTCAGCTAGTAAATGTAAAGAAAGTCGTGATTTTTTATGCTTCTTAATAAGCTTTATAGTTTTTTCTCATGCTCTACTATAAGGTGGGAAGTACTCACGAAATGTCTTGGCAAGAAAGACAACTTAAGCCTAAAAATTTTGTCAAAAACACGTTGGTCTGCAAGGGATGACGCTTGTAAGGTGTTAAATGAAGACTGGGATGACACTTATAATTATTTTGAATGACGGAAGAAAAAAAGGCAACTACATGAAGTGAAGCATCCAATTACCTTCGCCAGCTTCAAAGATTAGAAACGGCTTTTCTGTCAATTCCATGGGAGTTATCTAGATTTAACGTATCAAGTAAAAAGCTGCAATCACCTGAAATCGATCTATCAACAGTATCAGTCTTTTACTGGTCTTTATCTGAGTACATATGAAAATGGAGTGCTGATAAAGTCAAAAGTGACTCAGTATGAAGATGAAACAAAATGGAAGAAGAGACGAAAACAACCAGATGAAACTCAAGATGGAGAATTAGAGTAGATTGCCTGAGAAAACTTCAGAATCAATACTTAGAATGCAATAACTGACACATTAAGTAAGGAAATGGAAAGAAGAAAACTATATACGATGAGTTCAACTAGCGCTGGCAAAGAAGACCCTGACATAAACACACTAAAGGAACACAGCAAGAAATCTGGTGCTTTTTACGATAAAGATCTAGCAACTACGGAAGATTTTGTGAACGAGTGTTTAAATGTATTATTATTATTATTGAAAGAATTGGATGAACGTTTAAAAATCATATTCAGACTTTACGAAGTGGTACATGAGAACGAACTTTAAGACGTATACCCTTACGCTGACATAGCTCTCAACTTTTTTGACAACCCCAGCGTCCAACTGCTCAGTAGAAAGGTCATTCTCCGTCTTGAAAAGATTAAAAAGATCTACCATCACTGAGGAACGTTTGAGGCATGTGGCAGTTTGACTATCGAATCCGAGATAACCAAACAGTTGGATTTTGATGATGTAATTTATTAATTTTCAAATTCGGCTTCACGAAGGAAGATCTGTTAATTGCCAAAGCTAAATTGTATTTGCCACCAGAATATTTGTAATTCATTAGAGTTCCTTTTCTAACTAGGCCTAAGTTTTTATTATTATTATTATGATCAAATGAAATGTTCGAAACATACCCTTTTGTGCATCAGTGTTGTACTTAATGTTCAAAGTTCTAACAGACAACGTTATTTTTAACATTAAATGCCTTATACATGTGCATATGTTAGGGCTTAGAAGCTTGAGTACAAAAGTGTCTTCAATGTAAGGAGGTACTCTAGGCAACCCGTATGCTTAAGTATTGCCAAGAAGGGAGAAAGAGAGGGAGAGAAAAGCAGGGGTTTTGTATTGTTGCTGAGGATAAGGACCGGGGTGAATGATGAGGGGGCGGGAAGTTGACACTAGCCCTAAAGCGGCAGAAGTGTAAATCCGCCTCTGAGTGAGTCTCTGGTACGGTAGGTGTTATCTGTGTCCACGCGTTATCTGACTGCTGGGCAGAGAGACATCTGAACAAGTGCAGTGTACGAACAAGAAAGTGGCATGAATTTGGAGCGTTTTAACTATTTCAATCTGTTTCACCTTTTGTTTTTTGAATGAAATCGATTTCAATGCGCTTCGGCACTCTCTCACATACTTACGTTTATCACTTATGAAGCATGTTAACAACATATTGCATACTATGTGGTAAATTAAGTTTTCCATTACAACATTTGCCCTGTACGGACAACATTATGAGTCACTGTATGTGTTGTCACTATGACTCGTGTAGTGGAGCCGACCGCTGTAGTCATTTGGTCTGAAGCAACAAGCCCAAGTCTCGAAGGGTCTGTATTCGAATCCAATCTGGTGCACGAATTTTTGTGGATTTTAGAAACTTAACAGCTAAAGGAATCATGACTGGCCGAAGTCATTAGTTACTAAAATGGTACAAAAATACGAAGTTTTATCGGGTAGTGGATTAACATCGACTAAATATCCCGTTTGTATATACGGGTTGCCTGTCTGTGTGGCTGTTTAGTTTGCCATATTTGCTTACTATTTAGAAGTTTTTGTATATGGGTATGTATATTATCCATACATTTCGCACTGACGGTTAGATTACTATATCGAAGACTATGTAAGAGACCGCTTTTATCCGTTTGTGTGTTGATGTCTAGTGAGTTTCAGTTGCTTCAATTATGATTTTCTGTAAGTTTGTCAATTGCAAGAATTTCAGTTAACTCTAGTTACAGATCCACTTTGGTTCCTTGATTTAGTTTTAGTGTTTATTTCTTTATTTCAGTTGACTGCCTGTATTTGCATGTTTTTAATTAGCAGTCTCCCTCCTGCTTATTCCACAGCACTGCTGTTTGACACCTGATATATATATTAGTAGTGGATTTTCCCATTCCCCTCTCCTAGATCTTGAGATTTCGTTTCATATCTTCCTGGTTTACTTGATTGTGCAGAGTTCCTCTGAACCCTATAACACCGGTATTCAAATGATTAACCTGGTGATTTTCATTTCCTGTTTTCTTCCAAAGCTTTTTAATCTCGTGGTTTTGCTCAGATTTTGGCTCTCCGTTTCAACGTCCGTTTTCAAGTTTGTCGGTTTACTTTTGCTCATATATTCTGGCATGCTGTTAATTTAATTTCCCTATGTTGGATTTCTTTTGGTTGAAATCTTGTATTGTTTTGGGTGAAAGTTGCTTGTGTTAGATGTTGTTTCTTTTCTTTTTGTTTCTTATAAGCAAAGAGTGATGGCTCTTATAAGCAAAGAGGTCTTGTATCACCTTCATCCACCAATATTCTATTACCTCTTGAATCATTTCCAGAAGTTCTCAATTAGTTTGTTCAGTTTGTTCTTATAGTTAGGGTACTAATGTTGTGGGAAAATGGCTTTCCTTCCACATTCTGTTCTGCTATTGGGCTACTGGTTTCGAAAGTTCTGTTATTACGTATTATAAAATACTTTGTACATTCTAGCAATAAATGTTGTTCCTAATTCTTTTAATATTTTCTTAAGTCTCTGTACATTGTCTATAATTCATTTCAGATGTAATTAGTGGGTTTTTAGGAAAATTGATGTGCCGAGTATGCATGTAAAAGTTCATGTCCTGAAGTAACCTTATACCGTAACCTCCGTAACGTCCGTTTTGTCAAGTGTGAACTCAAGTTCTCCTGCATTATTGTGTAAGTGATTTATACAATATTTCAGTTGTTCATCACCCCCAGCAAATGTTCCTACGATGTCATCTAACAATCCATAGTCATGTATAGGATTCGCTAAATCAATCATCGTATACATGTATGTTGGCATACGCTACAGAAACAGATGCTCCAATAGTCGTGCTTTTCTTTTGAAGAGATCTTTTCTTGTAGACTCCAGACAGCCTTTACTAGTGTTAGGGATGGTATGTTTCCTCACTCCAGACTGTTTTCAGCTATTCGTATTTGGATTTGTAGTATATTCAAAATTTTCTGCAGAAAGTTTGAAATACCTTCCAGCCATTCCGACAGGGGTAGATAAAAATTTCATGAGAAAATGTGTTAAATAGAGTCGATGTGGGTAATTATGATACACTAATATTGAGGGTCATTCTGAAAACAATATCTTTTAACCAATGTTTTTCTTTCAGACTCACGTCTTCAGTATTCAACATTACTAAATGAATTTTTTATATCATTTGTTGCTTGTTAGATACAAAAGAATTTGTATATAAAATTGTACTTGAACATTTTCAGTTTCAAATTATTTCTTTCAATTAAAACTTCTTCCCAGCTCCCTGACCATATGCCCAGGACTCTGGTGGTACATTTCCAAAATCAAAGTCTTTCAAGATGAAACTGCATTGCCACATTGAATCCAGTCTTTCTATTCAGGAAATTTACATGTTTTATGTTGTTGGAATATGATCTAACGGAGGGTAATTTTGATACATTATTATTATTTTTTTAGAAATTACAAAGATAAAATATAAGGGAAAGAAATGAAGAGGTGAAAACCACAAGAAGGGAAAAACTGCTGAAAAACGGAAGCCAGGACCTGAAAAGGTGACTCCAGTGCTTCCGACGATCCTGACACATCAACTGATAAAAGATGATTCAGTGATCTCGAAGAAGAAATTCAAGACGAGGCTCCATGGGCTCAAAATTTGACACCAGGAACCTTTCTTGTAAAGTTCAAAGAAGGTCCATAAAGAGCTTTACAATATGTATATATTATGTGTGTGTGTTAAAATTATACAAATTTACGATGATGAAGATGGGAAGCGCTTTGTCATGGCATCAGAGTGTGTTGCTGAAAATCGCAAACAATTTTAATCTATATAAAGTGATGTTACCAGTGTTCCTTTTTAAGGTATTATCTCAGTTTTTCCTATGCTAGAATTCCCTCAAGACCGAAGAATGGTTGTTGCTTATAGATTTCCAAACATCATTGATGTGTATGAAACGGGCTAGTAAGGGTTCATTTCAAAACAAAATGGGTGTTTTTAGGCTAAAAATCATTAGCCCACAGTAATGCCACACACCATTATCTCTCACAGTAATACATTTACGGCAAAACTGACTTCAGAAATGTGTTTCCCGTAAAATTCTAGCCCAGAATGACATATTACACGATCCCCTTCTTATTTAAGAAAACCAATCGAGATTCAATATGGCGGACTTCAAGATGGTGGCCGTGAAGAACACACCTTCTACCCAGTATCCATTACTATGTATTTGCTTTCCATTTCTTTCAGCATTTTACAAATGCAAGAGTATTTCCATACTTTTTCTTCACTCTTTAGAAACGAGAATCTGACTATTATATTATCGATATCTCCCAAAGTAATTGCGATCGAGATGCCAAAATTTGAATGTGCACATATTTTTACATTCTAACCATGATGGAAGAAGAAAATTTGAAACTTTTATCTGCCCCATTAATATGCTTGCTTGTTAGTAGTTTTACTCTAACTTCTACAAGATCAATCACGACATTGGGCAAATCAGTTATCTTGGTTATATATAGACCACTTTTCCTTTAGATTTCTCAAGTCCAGCAATTATTCAAACTTTAAAATATTTTTCCTAATTCAATAAATTTCCTCACTATCATTTTCTACACAACCTTTCGCTCATCCCTAAATTACCCACGAAATGTTTTTACGGTGGAACAAGAGCGTATTCTTGAGATATACGAATATGTTACATATTAGGGACCAAAATCGGTTTCCGTTCAGGAAAGCAAAAAGGGAAATCAAATTATTGACTGAATCCTCGAATATTCATTACTTCCTACAACTTTCATTACCAACCATAACAGAATAAATAACAGCTTTGGACCTTGTGACATCGACCAATTATTTTTTTTTTCGCGATAAATTCTGGTTCAATTTCTTTCTCTTATTTCTGCAAATATTTTTTTTTAAAATATATATTTTAAGGATACCTTTATATTAGTAATTCTAACTGATTAATGAAAGAAAACCTTAAATCTGTACTTTAGTGTAAAATCTGATTCTAGAACTACTGTGATTCTCCGAGATTCTAAAATATGACGCCACGCAGACAACTAAAAACTCAGGCAGGGTGGTTGATTGTGAATTTTTCTGCATACACATCTTGTACCAAATAAAGAGTAGATATTTTTTATTCAGATCAGGATAAAACTGAGGAAGCAGCAAATTACGTCCTGGATAACATTGAAATTAGGTATCAATCACGCTACTGACGGAAAATTAAGAACAAAGAACTCGACTTTAGTTGTGGAGTGATGCGAACGTAAAGAAGAAAAATAAACATTGTACAAATACTCACCAATGCCGTTCTGTTACATTTGAAGAAGGGCAACTGCTTCTGAAAAAAAAAAGAAAAAACGATGTTTTAGTTTAGAATATAAAAATATGTACGTATATATCATATAATATTACTAAAACCCACGCTTCCTAAAATATACTAAAACCCTATTTTGAATTTAGTTAGGATCACAATTCTATGTTCAAAGTAAATATATCCAGATAGCCGATATGGTATTAAGATCTATCTATTCTAGGGAGCTAAAATTTTTCCGTACTTTCTAGAAAAAGTTAGCTAATTGATTGCATGGAACGTTACCAAAGATCAGAAACCCTTCAGTTTCCAAAAATATTCAAACAAATAAATTCTATGACTATTATCGAGATTCACATCATTTTTATGTTGTATATTATTAGTTTTTAGTAAAAATTATTTTCAATTCTCAATTTACTCAGTGAAAATTATGCTTCACTGTCTTCTCACTGAAGTTGAACAAAAATATCGAGATTTTTTCTTTTTAATCTTGAAATACGAAATTTCTGTTGTTTTCGTGCGTAACGTTAATGGAAATTTCCTGGTTTGCTCGTTTTTTTTATTTTTTTCAAAAAAGTGCTGAATTTTTTATAGTGTACGCAGGTTAACATCACCTAAGTTTTAACGTATTTTCTCGGTTTGGTTCCTGTAATCAAATTGTATTAGACTGTAATTAAAGTAACACCATCTTTAGCTTGTGAAATATTATTTTAACCAAAAAATAGAAAAGAAAAAGATACTTTTATTCATTATTTAATTTTAAATAGCAGTTTTAATTTCAAACTTGTTTCTTTTCCATGTCTAATTTAAATATGTAATTAATTTGAAAAAAATATTGAAATTTTGTTTCCACAATTAACTAAAATATCTCAAGTTTCAATGTCCCGCCACTTCACCCCATACTCAGGGAAAGACAGCGCTGAAGTACGCTTTTAAAAATAATTGCTTATTTTTATGTTAAAAGCTGAATAACAAGATTTTATTTATATAATAAAAGACAATAGAGATAAAAGGAGAAATATATCACAAAACTCAGAACGTCACACTGTAGAGCGACGGGATAATAATGAATTTTCAGAAATGGAGGGAAACACACGTTTATATTCTCTCCTTTATTACTGATAATTAGTCCGGTACAAATTTACAAGATTCATAAATACTAACGACAAACTGTCCACATTAATTTTATTATGTTCTGGATTTGATATTTTAAGCAGAGAAAACATAGGAAACTTCCCTTCTGGAATAATTCTGAAAAGAGATAGCTTTACATTATAGTAGTAGTACTACTGCTAGTAGTAGTAAGAACGTTCGTTAACCGAAGATATCGAACTAATTAAGTCAATGTTTCTTTAAAAAAACAGTGAAGAAGGAAAATACGGGAAACCTTTCCTTACACTAAGAACTTCCTCTATAGAGATGCCTTTGCGTTGTAGATTGAGTGTAGGAACGAGAAATACACAGGAACGGAGGGGACAGAGAGGATTTTGTCTCAACAGTGTAATAAAGGTTCTGAAAACCGAAACCTTGTTCAGCGCTCCGGAAACACTCTTTCTTTCCCTTCTCCCGACGAATGGATAAGAATGTCAGAAACTTAACCAAGTTTGCATCGATTTAAACCCGTCTTACGCTTCACCTCAGTAGCGGATTAAGTTTGAGTTCATTTTCGTTCAGGAAAGAGAGGGGGCGGGAGACAGCACAAAACTACCCCCTTCGAAGGAAAAAAGAGAAAAAAGGAGAGAGATTGTAACAGCAATAGGTAGGGAAGTCCAAAGGCATCCCTTGTAATTAGTACTTCTAAAAGCAAAAGGAGAAGGAATAAGGGAGGCTGAGTCAATAACTCAATTATCAAATCAATTAGTCGACTTGATTAATCGCTCATCAAAAATTTTCTCTGTAAAAGGAATTTGATTACGTCACATGCGCTGTTCGTGTAAAAGAGAGTGAGAGAGAGAATAGGGAAAATGTAATTCCTCTCTGCTTCTGCTTGCATTTTCTCTTTCCTTGATTTGCTTTCCAAGGTTTCGTTCGTTCGTGTCATTGTTCATTTCAATTGTTTCATTTTGCCGCTGGGTGGAATGAGCTTCTGTCGACAGAGAAGACTGAGTGAGTACCCACCGACTGATGGAGATATCCTCAGATGAAAAGGACATTTAGTATCTCATTTCAAACAAGAAGCTCGCATCTGTTAATTCCCTTTTCCCCTTTTTCGGTCTTATCAAGATGTAATTTGAAATTTAAAAATATATAGGGTTTCTTTTGATTAAATTTACTTACCATGGGCTATATATATATATATAGTTCTGAGAGATGGCGTCTCTTGGTGAGAACTATTCCGGAGGAAAGCAAGGGTAAGATAACGAACTTTCAACATCTTTACTTACTTACTTTCAGTTTCGCCTTGCACTGGCCTAGTGAAACTGAATAACCCGGAAAATTTCACTCAGGATAGCAGACAGCAGCAATTGAGTCTGCTTACATTTGCATTGCCGTTCTGTAATCCGTGACATTATTCACTGGACCTGGAGGGCTGCCTAAGAGGAGGTTAATCATTAGAAATACAGTATAAGCCCGGAAATTCGAACTAATTGGGTATGAGTCCTTTTCGAATTCCGGAAAACTCATTATCAGAAAACGTTTAAAATACATAGTAAATGTATCAGAGCATCACCCATTTTAATAAAAAGTAGGAATAACCCCGATAATCCGAATTTCATGATCAATCTCCTCTAGAAGGTGTTCGGATTATCCAAAATTTCGTATTACCGGGTTTATACTGTATAAGTACTTTGTATGATTGTAACTTCTCCAATGCCTCCGTCGGACGAATAGTTTCGCTTGTCACCTTATGGTCAACAGGTGTTGGGTTTCATTCCCGGTGCGAGGAAACATTGAACACAAAGCTTTGAAACTCACTTTAAACTGTAAGTCAACTTCAACTTTATCTCCATATGATAAAACGCAATGATAAACTACCAAATGTTATCTTTGTACAAAGACCTTCGGATATTAAAACATGTTCCGGGCAGATTTCCAATCGCCATTTATCAAGACTATCGTAATTTTCCTTACTGAATTCATGAATACATCCAAACAGTCCACGTTTATTACCGCTCAATCCGTGCTTTTTGTGTACACCACACATCCTTATCTGATAGTTATTAATGTAGGCTATTAAAATATTACCTTATAAGGAGTGGAAAACAAACTAAAACATCTTGTTACGCCTGTTGTGCAATCATAAGCGGATAAATGGATATTGTTGTCTACCCGCTAATCCGCAATACAGTGCCTGAGGAGCGTACTATTGAAGCATAGTTCGTGATGCTAAAAGCAATTTTGTTTGTTGTCTTCAGCAAAAGATAAAGATGATGTTGGAGACCATAACTTTAAAAGCGAGATGTTATTCACCACACAAGAAACTGACTTATTTTTTCACTGACGATCAAAAAATTTTAAAAATGAACAAAAGTACACACGTTATATGCACATACATAGGTCAAAACAAACGACAGAATAATAGTAAAAACAAAGACTGCTGGGAGGTAGGTAGAAAACATGTCTGTGACTTGAAAATAAAGTAAAACTGTAACCAAGTGAAGCAAGGCAAGAGAAACCATCAACATCTTTCTTACTGCCACCAACTTTATCCTCTTCCCCTATAATATCATCGTCCTGTACGATTTCACATTTCTTACAAGCATTGTGGGCAGTTTCTTCACAACTAATCCTTTTTTCTCTTATTTTGACACACACACATTATATATATATATTACATTGATTTTTTTCTCAAAATGTCTTTCCTTCTTCTCAATGACGAATGCAACTACTGGACCAATATCTCGGCTTCCGGAAGACTCCAAAAGTAGAGTTCGAACGAATCGAAAGACTATAAGAGATACAAGAGAAAAGTAAAAGAACAAAAAGAAGAAAGAATATATCATTGTCATAGTTTTCTTTCAGTCCTTTCACAAGCGTCATCGCAGAGCAGAAATCTCCCATCCTTTCCTTTCCATTTGGTTGAACAACTTAGGTTGGACCGAACGAAACTTACAAGAAAGATATGATAAAAAGAAAACATGAACGGTTTTTTTCTTTCTTTTCCTTATATTCTTTCCAATAGTTCTGGAATGGCCATAAGAATTCAAGGAGAAACAGAACAAAATTCTTTTTAAAAATATATAATGCTGTAGGAGTGCATTACACAAGATGTTACTTTGTATTCTTTCAAGTTTAAAACTTCCAAAAGCTAGAGGCGTCTATCCGACGGGAACAATGTCTGATGCGTGGAACTCATGACGATATTGTTGTCAGTTGCCGTAAGAATCACATACTAACATTAACTTCAACTGTATTTCCTCATGAACAATGGGAAAGAGGAACACATCCTGAATAACTGCTTTTAACATTCTCTCTCTCTCTCTATTTAAAGAAACGGATCCCTTTGCTTTAATACAATATTTATTGATCACAAAACCTTATTTTGCAAGACCTAAATCAAATTCAAGTTTAGCTTAACAATTACAACAAACAATTAAGATAATTGATCATTTCAACTCAAAAGCAATACGAGAAGCTATCACGCATTAATTTTTACAATGTGAATTGGTAATAATGGCATTCAGTTCGTCAGCCGCTTGTTCGCTTTGATTTTGTAAAGCGTTTCCGCGTTATCTCGGAAAACATGGATAAATTTGTAAGATTGCGTTAGTGTAAGAAATATGCTGGATTTTCGGGTTAGATTCTTTTTCTCGCATCTGTTTTACTTATAAGTATAAAATTAACACTATTGTAATAACATTTTTTTTTAATGTTAAATTGACGAATTCAATGTGAAAATGAACTATTGTATTCGAGAAGAAGAAACTATTGATATCTGTATTTATACGTAAATAAGGATAATGTTTTCACGAACTTCATGAATAAAATAACAATAACTGAAAATCAAGAAATTATGTAAATGATCAAGTAAGACCTTTCTAAAACAAACACGCCGCATTGAATTATCTCATATATAGTTTCTATGGTATATACTGTAAAGGTAACTTCTTATTTACTTTGTGTTACTACTCATGTTTACGCTGCTTAGAATGTCAGAACTGTTCTCACTTGAATAAAGTGTATTGTGCAACAAATAACAAAATTTTACGTTGCTGTGTTCCACGAAACTGGTCCTTATTTTCTTTCCCAACTCTTCAGATAAACAATTATATCATTTGCTGTGTAAAATGTAACATATTTCCTCTTGCCACGATGTCCTCACAGAAACAAAAGATAAATAACAATAGAAAACTACGCGTATTTAAAAACGAATTACAATCCATACATTCGATTGGATGTTCTTTTTCGATATTGTCAATAATAACATGTAATGTAACATGTTTTCCAAGTTTCTTTACTTGTTTTCTAAAAAAAATACTAATAAAAAAATAAAGCTCTCTTGCACTTTTTTACACACATGTAATGTCGAGTCAGCGTTATCGAGCGAAGGCAGGTTTTATCGCTGTAACTACATATGTTTTCTTATATATACATGTATATCACGCTTAACGTTTATACTCAGCTGCCAGACACTTCTGTTTGACATACTTGCTCGCCATATTGTTTCCAGTGCACTTTCCTTAGACGCATGCCTTGCCAGTTGTATGTAAAAACTCTTCAGACAGTATAATGTTCCGAAGCTACGACGTTGTCTAGAACGTAAATAGCACATAGAGAAAGTAAGAAATCGAGTACTGTCCATAAAGTTATTGTTTTCTAGTTGTTATAATTATGAACAATTGAACATTAATGAAAAACGCGCGGGAAAATACTGGTCTTGCGCATTACGGCGGCTAAATGCAGTAGATTTTTCCGCATTCTTTTGTTTTATCTCGATTATTCAAAACTGAGCCCATGTAAATACAAAATAAATTTTACGACTAAAGTTTTTCTCGTACTTCAAAAATAAGTATCTTTGCTTTAAAGAAATACTAACAGTAACTTTAAAATTGTGACCACTTTTTCCCCGTAAACAATAATGACCAGAAATTGTCTGGATGGAGTTTCGAAATTAACCTTAATATTACTGCAAAGAGATTGATACTCATTATTGAGGTTCGTTACAGAGTTTAGTCCGTAAAAGTAAATTTCTATTTATCTCCATTCAAATTTGAATAATCAACGTAAAATAAAAAAGGGCGGGAAAACCTACTTGGATTCAGCTAAAGGAAGATTTTCATGAAAGTATACCACCACTGAACGACTTGAGAAGAGAGAAAAGTAAAGATTTAAGATAATCCTTCTGTCGCCTAGACTTATGCTTTGGAAATTGCTTAATTCCTGATATGAATGTTAATAAAATAAAATTTAAAAGGAGGAAGAGGAAGAAGAAAATGGCCTCATCTTTATTTGCCTGATAATATCAAAACGTAACGACTTTGGTCTTGCCGTTTTCTAGCTATAAAACTAATGGGAAATGGCAACGGCAGTTGAAGAACGACAGCTAAGAAAAAAGGACAAGTAAAGGAAGTTTTATTGCCAATTCCGTGGCCAGAGGAATATTTGGCTGACTGCTAAAAATCTCTAAGATTTCCCGCCAAAGTCTCTTGCAATGAAAGGACAGGAGAGGAAGACGAAGGAAGTAAGATAAATACAGGAGGGAAAAGTACCAAAGAAAGATTTTAAGTAACAGAAAGACTGTTTGAGACTCCCATTAACACCTCTCTTCAAAGTGTTTTATGTTTGCCATCAACCAGTTCCTCACCACCATCCCTATTTCCTTTCTTTTTTTATATGAAAAAAAAAAGGAGGAATGGGGATGGAGAAAGCAGGGACGGCTATGCCCCTCCGCCCCCGGATTTAAGCTTGGAAATTGTCATTTTGGCGTATATCCGTAGCAGTTTCTTGGGTGAGTGATCTTGTCACTTGTGTGGTGGTTTCCTCTCCGAAATATCTTAATGTAATGAACCTTTGTTTTCTCGTCTTTCTTTCTGTCTTTTTCATTCATTCTTTCTTTCTTTGACTTCTTCTTCAGAAAGAAAGTAAACGAGAGAGAGAGAGAGAATATCGTTTTCAGGCAAAAGGTTGATTCTTGCGGAAAAAAGGATGCTGAATGTCAGTGTTGCAAACCATTTCGTATTCATTATTCTTTCAAGATGGCGTTTGAAGACTGTATGCTAATTAACTGACGACGTACTTTGTATTATATTCTGGCGATATTGTACTCAAAAAGCACAGACCTTTCAATAAACAGGAGGCCAAAAATTCCGTTTCTGAGATAATCGACCATAAGAGTTATCCAAGATAATCGACCATAGGAGTTATCAAAGATAATAATTGGAACTGAACGGAAGACGTTACAAAATTAGAGATCAGTTTATATTGTTGTTACTTCCGCAAAAAAATTCATTATATTATATCAACAATTATTTTGTTTGAAATAGTAGAAAATTATATTTTTAAAATTTTTGTTCATAATGTGTTGCGTACCAAACGATTCTTTTGGCCAAATACTTTATTTACTCGTATTTATTAATGTGGACATCTTATCTGTACAATGTTAAATATGATTTCCTGGTTTTAAATAATCACATAAAAAGTTATGTAGTAATATATTTTATACCAAAGCAGAATTTGGTAAGTTACTTAGAATTTTTCAATTTCCAAATCGAATTGCTCTGTTTTAGGTCTAGATTAGTACAGATATTCTTGTTTTGATATCAATAAAATTATGTGAAAAAAATTAATTATAATTAATTAAAAACACGCTTTTTTAAGATGGACTAAAAAGTAAAAAATTATAAATTGTATTAATCTTATGAATCGGAAAATAAAAGCGTGGGTGCTCTTAGATATTATGATTTTATGATGGTAAGCAGGAGCACCCACGCTTTTTTCTTTTTTTTTTAAATCCTTTTTTAATTATTTTTTTATGTATAATAGATGAATATTAAACTCCCTGCGAGATAGGCAACCCAAACTGTAAACAATAGATGCGGTGATGCGTGCATTTAAGGATAATTTCCAATTATTTTTATTAATTAATTACAGTTAACTGGGTTATTCTGTCGTATATCTAATGATTGACTATTATATTGTCATTGGAAGCAAGTAAGTTTACAAAATTTCAAAGAAATCGGATGATGGGAAGTGAGTTAAAAATCAATTACAAAATTTGTACCAGAGATGAAACATGATTACAGAGTAAGTTAATATAAAGCGTATAATAATAATAATAAAAATAACAAAATTATGTATTGAATTTCGAATTTCTGCCACTTTCCGTTAATTCTGGATCTGAAAGTCTCGATATTTTGAGTTCCATGAGCAATTACTTCCACAATGTAACGTTTTTTATCAAACGCTTATTAAAAATTTTCATTGCTGTTTTTTTTAAGACTATAATATTAGGAATTCTTTCGGACGCTTTGTATATCATATGTTTTTGTAGCCAGTCTTTCTGCGTGTACCAATTTATTTATTATTAAGTTTCATGTACAGCTGTCATTTTACACAGAAACAAAATAACATTGCAACAAACTAAACAACATTACTACAAACTAAATAATATTAAATTAAATTTAAAAAAAAACACACATAACACTATGAAGGTGAAGGTTTTGTGAAGGGAAGATGAAGGTTTTGTAGAACATACTCAATGAATGAAGGTCCTTAAATTCTGTAAATCTATAGAGAAGACCAAGTAATAGCCTGGTGTGACTGAGAAAAGACCCTAGAAAAAAACTCAGTCGCGCTGTCCGACCTCTGGATTCAAACCCAAGCAAGAACTTCGGAAAGCCAGGACTAAACTAATCGAACTTCCACAAATGCTAATAATACTAAACATCATAAAAAGACCATTCTTAAACAACGAAAATACAAAAATTTAAACTTTTTTTTTAAATTTAACTCGGTTCTTGAATTTTAAATTTTATTTTGAATCTCTTTCCCGAAATTTAAATGATTATCGTTCGTCATAAATAAATAACTTATTATTATAATGTCGGCTTGCTCCTTTTTTGAATTTACATCATTTTTGTATAGAGTGGACAGGCTCGAACATGCCATTCACTATGCTTTGGCCGAAAATCGAACTCGAGACTGCTTGATGAGATTTATACCGTCCATCGTTAACAGATATACGAGAAACAGGTTCGTATTCAAAAACGTTTATACTCTTGTGAACATTTTTGTTTAGTTTGCAACACTGTATTATAAAGGAAGTGGCTGTCCTATTTATTTCTAACCTCTTACATACTTTTGTGTGGCAAAAGGGTGGGGAAAAGGGCTGAAGTTAAATGGAAAGGAAAATTCTATCCTGAATCAGATGGTGTATTGAAGTGTTGGGTTCGGAGGGGCGGAAAGGCGAATTTTATAAAGATCAACCCCCGCCAGCAAATGCCTATTTCCCCCAAATAGAGTAGCCCACCGACCCAGTTATACCTTCAGTATAGCATATCCTTTCCTAACATTTGCCATTTTTTTTAGAAAAAGGAAAAACACCCTTTTCTCTCGATTCTTCTGCCGCTTTTATACTCAATGCGGCTCTGAATGGCTTTTGATTACGATCGTGTGTCAGGCCACGATGGTGGCCTTTTATCACACCTGAATAGACCCCAACTCCCCGACCCTTTCAAATGTTAAACTATATATGCACTATTTTTCGCCCTTTCTTCACCCTTTTTCTTCATTGCTTCCGTATTCAGAGTCTTGGCATTTGCCTGTTGCGGACCGCCTCCCCCTTCTCTTTCGAACCCTTTGCCGCAACACTTTTGTTGTTGAAAAAGTTTTTTCCTCTATATTTTATCGCCAGCTACTTCTTCTTGTGAAGGATTGCATTCAATTCATCTTTCTCGGTTTTCTATTTTGTTTTCCCGTATCTCCCTTTCTCTCTTACTGGTGTAAACAGTTGCCCACCTCCCCAAAACTGTTGCGATGCAAAACAGATCTCCATACAGATGCTAGGGGCCAACTAGGGAGGCGTTTCTTTTTTTTAAAAAAAAATCTATGACGAAATAGTTCGTTAAAATCATGGACTCACAGTTAACGTACTGAACAAATCAAGAAAATCCATTCGAACACTGAAAATGGGAAGAGTTATTTCCAATGTATAATTTGCTGATACAATTCCTCAAAGTTCACACTTGTTTCGAAGTGATGTTCATTTGTTTACTTTAGCCGCACTTTCTGCCCATAACACCGCTCGAAATGAGCTAATGCGCTCTTTAGTACCCTTTCTCCTTCCTCTCAGAAACACCACAGAGTCAACAACATCCTTTAGCCATAAGTAACATATTTCTAACATAAGTGATAACGTTAAAGATTCTTTTGTAATGTCTGTGTATCAGTAACGCTCGTCTTCTCAAAGGATATTCAGTAGCCAGCATTTTTTTGGTGTTAAATCAACACAACAAACTTTGTTGAGTTCGGTGATTCAACACAATGAATGGATTACTAATGCTGATTCAACACACAACACATCGAATCTATCCTGCTTATGATAGTTACAATGCAGTCATTAAGAATTTTAATATTCAGAGCTTAGAACAAAGGCGCAACATTGCTGATCTGTTATTTCTTCAAAAAATTGTTCAAAACAAGTTAGATTGTATGGATTTAGTTTCGACATTACAGTTTCGTGTCCCATCATCTAAAACTCGCGTTAATAATACTGGTTTCTTCCACTGTAAAAAGGCAAGAACCAATATCTTGATGAGGTCACCAATCTGGAGAATTTGTACTATATATAACCAACTCTGTACAGTTCACAATGATCTGGACGTATGCTATATGTCACCTAAAGAATTTAGAGATACAATTGTCAATAAACTCTGTACAACTACTTTGTAAAGCTCAACACTATAATTAGGCCATTGCCTGTTGTGTTGTCACTAAATAAATATATATACAACTGAGAGTGTCATACTAGCACTATCAAAGTGTTGAATCAACAATCACAACATATTCATTGTGTTGAATCACCGAAATCAATACAGTTTGTTGTGTTGATTTAACACAGAATGTTTTGTAACCATTGGACAGCAGACAGCATTTTTTTTTTTCAGTGTATGCAAGCTCTCAGAGCGGTGAAAATAAGTAATTGAGCTAAGCGAGTGCAAAGTGTTGTCTTGCTGGTACAGCTCCAACATCGAAAGTTAGTTTGTTTTGGAGATTTCTGGAAGCGACTTTGAACTTTTCCATGTTTAATTAGAAGTTTAAAAAAACTCAAGGGCATGGCTGAACTTCAATTTGTAATAAGTTTTTTCTGTTTTAACTTACAGTCAACACTTTGATAGTCAACTTACAGTCAACACGATAGCCTAAAGCCATCTACTTACGGGGTGTGAAATTTGACATCTGTGCCTTTCACCATATCGGACATTTTAGGTGACATATCTTCGCTTGATTAGCTCAATAAAAAAATTATATTTCAAACTAGAGATCACCGGGAAAAGAACGTTGGTTTCGATTGAAAGTGAATGGGCTAACTCGTAGCAGGCTGGAACTACGTATTCAAAGTTAAGAACATCCGCCTTAAGTCGGCATTTTATTTCAGCCAGGCTTTTGTGCCATAGCACATGTCCCCCCCCCCCCCCCTCCTTACTATTTTTTTAACGTTTTTTTGCTCTGGAAGCTAAACAACACATCGGAGGAAAGAATGGATGTGATTTTCGAACTCCTCGTTGTTTGTTTAGTAAAATTAATGGGTTACCCTAACCGCCCGCCAAACTTGTTTTTTAGTTGCGACAGACTAGTTCTTGCATATTGATTTTTTTTTTCAATCTCACGAACGAATAACTATTAAATATTTCATGAACAACACATATTTAACTTCATGTAGGAAAATTATTTGACGCTGAGAAACAATATGGTACGGAAAATGTTATTATTATAATTTTAGTAGTAGTAGTAGTAGTGGTGT
The DNA here is from genome assembly GCA_022664845.1 of Lepisma saccharinum. NCBI lineage: Eukaryota > Metazoa > Arthropoda > Insecta > Zygentoma > Lepismatidae > Lepisma > Lepisma saccharinum. The sequence goes on from JAGDQP010004770.1 coordinate 49,790, forward strand.
TGGTGGTTTTTCATCAGATATCACATTAAACAAATGTAAATATTTTCGCACAATTTAGCTTTTCGCAATCTCGAAAACTCGTTTTTAACGCAGTTCTTTTCTGTACACTTCCGACTTCGATTGCTTCTCTTTTTTTCTTCCTCAACATCATCATCATCATCATCTAGTTTCCTTCTTCCTATGTGCTTGCCTCGTTCGTAACTGAATTCCCGACTGATTACATTAGCTAATTACGCGAAGTACGTCATCAAGGTTTCATTAAATTCGCAGCACGAATACTCAACTTCCACTATTTCCCTTTACCTCCTATTATGTGGTTGTGTCGATATTGTCTCCTCTCTCTCTCTCTCTCACACACACACACACACTGTGTGTGTGTGTGTGTGCTCTACAGGAATTTTGGGAAACATAAAGTATCTGTGGAGACCCGCATGTATGTGGGTTTACGACTTTCTACAAATAAAACCAAAAGAAAGAAGAATAAATGCCTTTTATTTTTACGCCAGTGGTAGACAGTCAGGTGAAGGTGAACGTGCAGCTTATAACAAGAATACCCCTTCGAAAGCGAAACTTTTGAGACTTGTTGGTTGAAAAGATGAAAGGGCTTAGAAATAGCAACTCAATTAATCTAACGCATTTGTGTGCATGTCACTGCTTTTCCTGGAACACACATTTTTTTTTAATGGATTGAATTTAAAAGTCTCTTCATACATATACTTTTTTCTTAGTATTTGTTTATAAAATGCATCGTAAATAAAATTTGATCTGTTAACTTGAAGAAATTATATTCTTATTTTTGTTTATTTTCTTATATCGGCCAGTCTAGTAACTTTGGACTTCGACCCGTCATGATTCGCTTCTTAGCAATTAAAAACACATCCATGCCCCTGCCTTGACTCGAACCCGGGACCTTCGAGTCGTTGGCCTACCTCCGTAGACCGTACGGCTTCCCGGCCGGCAAATTATATCCTGTAAACAAAAATAAATTTAAGATAAAGACGAATAACATTAACTGAGAAATTTAGTTTTCATGAAACTCAACCTTGAAGTTCGTACAACAAAACTCACACTTCATTTCGCCGAAAATGTTTTAGCAATAGCGATATAAACTATTTTTAGGTGCTCATTTTCTTTTCACAAGAATCTTATTGAAAAATGCACAAAGAATTGGTCACTGTTGTGGTCGGGACTTGAACCCAGTTACCGGCCGAATATTCTACCATTAGACTACCTCAGTAACAGTAAGTTTTTTCTGAATTTGAATTTAATTTGTAAGGCCTTTAGGTAACTTTGGCTCAGGCCGAAGTATCTTTGTATTTAGTAAATTATGCACTTTAGTACATCATGTGAGACGTTGAGTCCGCGACGTAAGTTGAGTGCAATTGGGTTGATGCTCGAAAACTTCAGTCTAACCGAGCAATAACTCGGAAAGACTCGAGCGTGAACCGAACAGCAGCTCACATAGACGAGTGGCATTCAACAGCAACTCACTACTTGCTCGAGTTGAGTCCAATTGTTGCCCAAAGGAGCTAAAGTCGAATCGGTGCTCAGTATCTGCTCTTGTCGAATCGAACACTCGCTTCGAGCTTGCTCGAGTTGCCGCTCAGAGAAACTAAGGCTCGAATTCGGTTAGACTACCATATAGAGTCGAGTTCAAGAAGCCACTTGAGTCGGGCGGATTAACGTCACTAGTCGAATAACTTCTTACACTATACACTTAAGTATTTCATCTGACGCACAAGTTTTTATGCATTTCATTTTCTGTATGTAAAAAAGGACTGAAGTTTTAATATAAAAAAGGTGTACAGCTCAAGGGAAGCAACGTGTCATTTATTGACACCCACTGCAATTCAGGGGTGGAAATCGATTTGAGAGCCAAGTGAGAGTTCATAGCACTAAGGGGATAGTGCACTTTCATCAAACTTTATCCGTATATACAGCTGTGAATTACATTTTTCCCCTTTCCACCCCTGCTGCAATCTCTCCTAGTACAATCAAACTTTACATTCTGCATTAGGTTATGTGAAAGTCAATAGGAAGTGCAATCATCTCTCAAAAAGAAAACGCAATAAAACACACCTCTTTCATATCTTCCGGACTGCATTGGATTATAGGGAGAAATATAGGAATTCCCATACCTTATACTAGTAGCAAGAGAGCGAGAAATTCCCATTTTATCAGTTACTCTTAATCGTCATTGGAACATTCACCGCTGTTTGGTTAAGATTAATATCCCTGGATTAAAAAAAAAAACTAAAATGTTCCCCCTCCCAAGAAAAAAGAGGAAAAGGGAATATAGATCGTTTCGTCGTTGTGAGCATTAACCTACAGATAGGGCAACAGTGAATCATTGCAGAAAGCGGGGTTAGACTCTTCCTGCTTCCACACACATAATTGTTATAATGGTTACAGAGTTTCTTATCATTTTTATGCCTTCCTGTATTGTTCTTTTTTTTTAACATATTTGATACCACATAAATACACATTTACGGCTATTAGCATTCAGTAAATGGTCTTTTGGGGGCTGCTTTTAAAAGCGCTCCACGTATTTATATTAGTCCATATTTTGAACTAATTTCTTTTCTTGCAATGCTAGAAACTAATAGTCTGTAACGATGAGCAAAGTGTAGAGATTTCAAGGTTTCACTATCTACGTGTACATTAAGTGTCATAAAAAATGGCCGATGCATTTTTTCTAAATCCGAAAGTTGCAGAATTTGGCAACACCGGGCAAATATGTCGTAGCCACCACGACATATTCAAAATGTATTTTGCACCCATATCGAATATAGACTCGATGTTGCCATATTGCGCAAATTGTACCCACTTGACATTTTCTATGAATCTTAGTTTCCATTAGGTTTTGTTTTCACAGAAATATAATCTATTTAATCTGGAGTTGATTTAAGCATTCATAAATATATAAAGTTATTTGCTACTACCGAATCTATGAATTCTTGCTGCAGAGTTAATATTTCAATGTATTACGCGTATGTCTGTGTTGACACAGAAAGATGAATTTAGTCACAAATCCTTTCTTTACAGTAAAAGTAAAAGAAACTTCATTCTGTTATGCCAGATCCTCATATCTCCATAGTCATTCTGATAAAATACACTAATGCATCTGAACACACGATTATATTTATTCCACATACGTATGCCAGTCTTACATAATCGTATTGAAGTTTATTTTGTTTCTCCTGTGAATCTTAAGAGTTTTGAATTACTTAACCCGCTTCTTCTTGTTCCTCTTTATTCCTTTAAAAATCCAGAAACAGTTTTCAAGATTTGTTGCACTCTGATTTTTCTTAATATTCATTATTTTTTGACGAGTTATGTGTCACAAAAAATGCACTGTTTGTTTCTTATGTGAGTAGATTTTATAACTCAGCTGTACGTATATATTTTTCTCCATAGTTCAAATGAAAACCTAATTTCGGAATTTAGCTTAATTAATCTGAAACTACGTCGAAGCAGCGATTTTGAAATTTCTCAAAGACTTTCATGATTATATGATCCCTAAGTATCTTTGTCTGTTTCAAAATTACACTTAGTTTTTAAATATTACCACGTCAGATTTGACATCCCAGTAACACTTTGTCATATCAAGGTTGTTTATATTAATCTTTCTCTCTTCTCGGATTGATACACGAGCACAGACATAATTGAAATATTAGGTGCTTTTCTAAGTTCCAATTACCAACGTCCTAAATAATATTAACAATAAATTGCTGAAACCAAATTCTAGCTTAATTATTTTAGAATTTTGTTGCAAAAATGTGCACTCCAAGGAGATGTGGCAAATGCAGATCCATCAGCTTGATTGCACACTCAGCTAAAAGTCTTCGAGTCTCCTAAGAAGATTATGTGGTTTGGAGAATGGAGATATTGAAAAGGAACATTTTCGGTTTTCAAAAGGGAAGGAAACGTGACACGCTATTAGTTTAATGAGAACAGAATGTCACAAGCAGATACATAAAGGTACAAATACATCTTACTACTTTCCAGAAAGCATCTGAGAGAAACTGCTGGGTAATACTGAAATACTGTTGAGGAATGCAGGTGTGGAGTGGAATGATTAAAACAGATGTCCGGGTCAACGAGTAAGGATAAAGGTAGAAAAAATGACGGAACGAACTACAACCAGTAGAGAAATAAAGCAAGGATGTTTGGCAGTTATCCGTTGCAATACAAGGTGTGAGGTGAGTCCCTACAAGAGAACTATCATCATCATATTCAGTCGTTTTCTATCCACTGCGGGATGAAGGCCTCCCACTTTTCTTTCCACATATCTCCGTCTGCTGATATCCTCATCCATGTAGCTCCTGAAAAACGCTTGATTTCATCTACCCATCTTATATTTGGGCGTCGTATCGGTCGTTTCTTTTCTCTAGGAATCCAATGTAGTACATTTGTCGTCCACCTTCCATCTGTTCGTCTAGCTATGTGACCGGCCCATCTCCACTTTATCTTCTTCGAAGTCTTGATTACATCATCTACCTTTGTGCGCGAATACGTTCATTTGTCTTCCTGTCCCTCCTGGTTATTCCTAGCATGCATTTCTCCGTTGCTCTTTGTGTGACTCTCAATCTTTGAGTCGTTTGCGCATTCAATGTCCAAGTTTCGCAGCTGTACATCATCGCGGGTAAGACACATTGATTATAAACTTTACGCTTCAGACACATTGGTAGTTTGCTTTTGAAAATAAAGTGTAGTCTTCCAAAAGAACTCCACGCCATTTTACATCTTCTATTTATTTCATCAGTCAACTTTGCATTCGATGTTTTAAGCTGGCCTAGGTAAACATACTCATCAACTATGCCAATTGTCTCTCCGTTAATCTTCACTTCCGTCTTTGCAGCATGTTGGTTGTACATTACTTTTGTTTTACTTAAGTTCATTTTAAGGCCTATTTTCCAACTCTCGTTACTCAGTTCTTCCATTCTGATTTGTAGTTCTTCTGCACTTGAAGCAAACAGGACTATATCATCAGCGAACCGTAGGTGATGAAGATATTCGCCATTAATTTTAATTCCAACTTCATCCCAGTTTAAATTCTGGAACACTCTCTCCAGGACCGTAAAAAAAGTTTTTTGCGAAATTGAATCTAATTGCCATACCCCCTTTCCAACTTTAAATTTTTCACGTTCTTGATCCCATGGAAACCTAGATTAATCAAAGCCCCACAGGACATTGATGATTTATTGAAGTGAACACTACGCTTTGGAATTTGTCGGGACACGAGTTGACACTTTGGCGAAATTTTCTACTGAAGGCCTTGTGCATAGACAGCTTTTCAGGTATATGTGTTGAAGTGTTGAGTTCCCATTTAATTTCACAAGTAAGGTTTCACTGAAGATAAGATGTTTCTTAAATACGGTAATTAATATTTTTGACATGATTAGAAATTTTGTCAAAATATGGACGACTTTTTCAGTAAGTTACAGAGAGTAATATCTATTTATTTTGATATAGTTCGTTCTTACCCATTACTCCATGTTTCGATTAGCTTAATGAAGACGTGATATTCCACAAGAACTTTCGTCCATAAAGCTTATTCGTTCTCATTCTAACATAAAGAGAGAACACAATGGACGAAATAGAGATAAGTTGTACATCAAAAACCATTTTTTTAACGAATCTTCTTCACATGCTTGTTTGTTACATCGTGAGTGTATTCCGAAATTTACGTAAATCTTGAAAATTTAGAAACTTTACAAAGCTAAAATATAAAATTAGTTTAGGGCAAAAGACCTATATCTTCGCCACGGTTAAACTTAGCTGTGAAGTAATTTAAAAGATAAAAAACAACGTATAAAAACAGACGTTATAGAAGGTCTACAGTAAAATAACTAAAACTTCCTAGTGTATAAGACCAGAAGTCGAATAAATAAAAACCAGAGGTAGAAGTGGACTTGCTAAAAACAAAAATTGAAAGTCTCGAAAGGCGAATTAAAAAATCATTAGATAAAATCCTACAATATAAAACTTAGCAGTTAATGAATATAACCGTATAAAATAGAATTTGGTAGTCTTGTCTTTTGCATATGAAAACTCTGTCACTCTAGGATCATCCATAAGAACTGATGCCATGTCATTTGGGATGTTATAACGTTGTCTGAGATGATAATATCCAGGACAGTCTAAAAGAACGTGATGAATACTTAAAGGTGCATTGTACTGGCTACATTGCGGTGGGTCCAAAGGTCGCAATAGATATCCGTACATCAGGTGATTGTGCCCTGTGCCTAGGTGACATAAGAGTACTTGTTCACGCCTATTTGTCGACAATGGTACATCAGTAACCTGGATCTCTCAATTTATTGGTAGCAATACCCGAGTAACCTGTTTGTATGTCCTGGAACTGAACATGCTTGATATCAAAGTTAAATACTATAATTGAGTATACGAACCGTGAAAATGAGACAAACGAAAGATTTCAGTAACTTTTATTCACTTGATTTATAATTTATCGGCTGTAGAGACAGCTATGTCACATAATAATATGTCAAATTGTTTCGATATTCGCAGCGAATTGAAACAAGCTGATGCTTTGTCATCAATACTGTTAATACTGCTTAACTTTGCATTATAACATGCGATTCTAAAAATAAATGAGGACGAAAAGGGACTAACTGAATGGCTTAAACCAACTGTTCGTATACGCGGATATGTAGATTTAATAGGGAAAGATATAGAAGCATTACAAAGTAACACAGAGGTCTTAGTAGAAACTTGCGATGAGATATGTCTACAGGTGAACATAGAGAAAGCAAAATATATGATAACAAACCGAAACACAGAGGATGAAGAAAATAGATGCATTACAATTAAGAATCAGATCATAGAGAAAGTAAATAAATTTAAATATTTGGGAGCATATGTAACAAACAAAAACGAGGATACATAAAAATAAATAAGCCGAAAATAAAGTTTTGAGAAATGGAACGAGTTGACCGAAGAATGGAGGAGACTGCATCATGAAGAACTACACTGACTATATGATTCACCCGACATTATAAGAATAAATCGCGACGACTATGGTGGGCAGACCATGTAGCGTGGATCGGGGGGAAACGAAGGTTATATTCCACCTTGGTTGCTAAGCCGGAGGGAAAAGAGGCCGTTGGAAAGACGAAGACGTCGTTGGGATGAGAATATTAGAAGAGATCTTCGAGAGATGAAAATTGGCTTGATCTTGTCCAGGATAGAATGCAACGGCGAATGTTTGTTACTGCGGCGAAGTACTTGCGAGTTCCGTAAGCCATAGAGTCTGTTAGAGACAACGAAGGCCTAAGCTAGTTAGAGGTTGCATGATGGTGTCCCTCCCTCAGTACTCTTTACGAGCTGAAATGGGAAAGATAAACTAATTTTTCCGTACGTTTTATCCGGAATTTTGAGAGTGAAGTCCATTATTTCAAGTAATGACACCATTTGACATGCTTTTAGGTCAACATCGAGATTGGGAGTGGAACGGGAATCGAACCTGGGACCCTTCATACGAAGGGAAAGAACGATGACAACTTTAAATACGTATATTTTTTAACGTAAGGGGATCTTTAAAATTCAAAATAATTAAACTATCCCATTCTATACACTGTTCAAAGCTAATTATTACACACGAAACTCCTGAAAATTGTGTTTTCCTCACAGTGTTTTTTGATTATACATGTACGTTCGTGTGTGTGTACGACTGACGTCACTGGGATATGTCCAGAATGTTAGTACAGTTTGTTTCATAACAACAAACAGAACGCACACTTTTTCAAGGAAGGTAAAATGTATAGAAAAATTACAGTTCATGTGTCAATTTCTTTCCCCTTCGAGGCAGAAGAAAAAGAATCTAACTAAAATAAAGGAAAACACCGGAGATACAATTTGCGTACGTTAGAACCCTAAATTGATATTTCCACAGACAAAATAGCATAGAACAGAAATTATGTTAAAATTACAATGTCTACTTTGGTTTTTAAACGCTTCTTTTAAAAATAAAGAATGTTTTACAGTAGCATTGTTTTACATATATTTGTGAAGTATTTATTTTCTACTCAAGAACTGTTAGTATTACGTTTAAGAAACGTAGACACTTTATAATGCCTGCAACAAGGTAAGTTTTAAGTGTTTCATGCGCCTTTAGATTTTTAGAATAATTTTACAAAAAACTTGTACATAATTTGTTCACAGTGGGTCCTGATAAACTAATTTTCGTATTGAACTTCTTCAATATATAGAAGTTTAGTTTTAAGTGTTTCATGCGCCTTTAGATTTTTAGAATAATTTTACAGAAAACTTGTACATAATTTGTTCACAGTGGGTCCTGATAAACTAATTTTCGTATTGAACTTCTTCAATATATACGCAGAAAAGAGATGATTACATATTTTTCCTAGTTTTCTTTTCTAGGCTGTAAAAAAACGCTTATTGAAACACTGCAATATATGTTTAAAAAGTATACAAAAAATGTTCATAAACAAGTGGATTTGAAAAGTTTCTGGCCTAACATAGAAGGAGTTGTTAATATGTGATAGGCCTACCATGATTTCTTGGATGCAAATTTCGAGCACGTAGTGCAATAGTGTTTCTTTTAGTGCAGACTAAATGATTGATGGCGACGTAAAGTAAGGAATTCACTCGACAGGAGAAATGAGAAACGACTTTGGGTGCGTGTTGCAAGGAGCGTTTTGTCTCATTTTGAAAGGGTTTCCGCAAACTTTGGCGGTCGTGTGATTTCTAAGGATGAAACCTGGATCCATCACTTGATCCAGGAACAAAAGGGCAGATGATGCAGTGGCGGCATCAGGGTTCACACAGAATAAAAAGTTCAGGCAAAAAAATTCGCCACCAAATGATGGCGATGGTTTTGGGGGGATTCTGATGGCACGGGAAACTGGAAAAGGGAATCATGTTTCTCGCAGACAACACTCCCGGTCACAAAGCTCATAACAGAATGCAGAAATTAAAGCAGTTATATTACGAAATGCTTGATCATTCCCCTTATTCTCCCGACCTAGCCCCTTAAGACTATTATCTGTTCCCAAAATTGAAATTGGACTTGAAAAAGAGGCAGTTTCAGAATAATGATGAAGTGGTTGCCGCTGTAGACGGTTTCAGGTCGAAGTTTTTTCTTCATTGTTTTACCAATGGTTAAATTTGTTGCAGGATTGTTGTAGGAAGTGCACTGACCTTTGGGTGGAATATGTGGTCCCCCGTGACCTATCAACATTTCTCCCCTGTTAGGCCGGAAACTTTTCAACCCCCCTCGTACTGTTCGCAATTGAAAAATGTACCAGAATCAAGCAAAAGTTGACTGATTTGAAAAGTGCAAAAGATGATTTAAAATGTAAATGCAGTGTACTTTTTCTGTAGAGCGTAACATGTAAGATTTGTTTCTTTCTTGCAATAAAATGCTCCCTCTTTACTTTTGCTAGTTCTCGGTACGTTAAAGCTCTTAACTTTCAGAGAAAATAGCTAAAACAACTGTAGAGTCAGTAAATCGGTGTCGTTTGTGGACAGGTTGAGCGTGTTCAAACCAATTCATCACGTCGGACTTTGACATATTTTTCTCATCTGCAACAGAAGAAGTTCAGAAAAGTTTAACCAATAACGAATGCCAATGCTTAGACACACACGCCCTACATGCAAACGGTACGGACAGTACCAAAAAGTTAGTGTACCTCACTGAAATACATCAAACCGACACTCAAGCTGAATAGTGTAAAAGCCATTGTGTAAAATATTATATTTCAGGTGCTATTCTTTCATACAGGTCAGTGAAGTATCAGTTTTATAAAAGTCAAAGACGTGTCGATGGGAATTACAATATGAGAATCTGCGATACATTTAGAAATTCGAAATCAGATTCCCAGACTAAATAAAAGGTTGTTACGTAAGATTATTGTAAACTGGCAATTATAATTTGATAGCACGATATTCCTATTTCTCTAATGTATTTCTTTCTTGCACTTAACAGGAATTTTGCCCCTACAAATTCAAATCTCGAATGTTCATATCTATTTAATACTTCTCTCCAGGCGGAGGCAAACGTTGATTTTCTCTTTTGTTTAGTACTGAAATCGCTTGATTGTTGTAGCGAATATCGCAAACAGAGCTGAAATCGGGTCATTTTTCCTGACCTTGTGACCCGATTTACTCGGTCTTGACCCAAATGAACGAATAGACTTAACTCGACGGCCCGATTCTTGAATCTTGAACCAATTGACCCGGTGGCCTAATCTTCACCCGCTGACTTGGTCTTCTTCCTGTGGTTTAAATCAATCAACTATAATTTGTGAGATTCACTGAGAAGTGATATTATGTACGGGAACTTCATTTTTGAGAGTTTTAAAAGACTGTAATGCTTTTGTCCTATTTAATACTTCAAACACAAAATGCTTTCAGATAGTCTATCCGAGGGCGATGGAGAGTATTTGCACACCTCCGACGGTACTTCTGTTCTTTCCGGGAACATAAGACTATTTCATATGTTATTACTATTGTTAGAAACTTTTCGGCGTGGTATTTGTATGCTCTGGGGAATAACACCCCCGGTAGTGTATAATACGGAAAAAGGGTTAATTAACCCTTCAAGCCGGTTTGCCGTTCCATGTACGCGAAAGAAACCAGCTCCTTCTGGCGGTTTGCCGTACGGCGTACTCTGTAATACTTTCGTAGCATTGCGTTCTCTGACATCTATCGGCAATCATATTCAGCCACTAGAGCAGGCTTATCTTTACTGCCATCTATTGTTAGTTTCATCAACTTCATGAAAGAGGTGTATAGTGACTGGCATGCAAAAATGCCATTTTCTGCTATTTAAAGTTACCGCGACGGGCAAAGACTGACTGAAATTTAACTTCGGCTTGAGGTGTTAAATCTCAACTTTGTCTTTCGGGTCACTTGTTCGAAATTGAAATCGCTGACATAGACCCGGTGACCCACTTCAGCTCTGATTCAAACCTATAACAATGAAGTTGTATTAACAATGAAGCAAACACAGAAGCAAAATTTGACACCGACAAAAACTTTTACGTGGTTTGAACTACCTAGGTTGAAGTTGCTAGAAACAGGATAGAAACTTTGTGCAAAAATACAAAATGAGATCCAGCATAAGTTATTCTCTGCCGCGTTAGTTATTGAAGAAAGTTTCTTTATCAAACAAGGAAGTTTAGTTCCAAGGAAAACTAGCTAAAGCTTCGTGTTTTCTTTTCCTTTAACCAAAGACGCATTATCTCGAATGTATCGTTCACCCCATCTATATATATATTCATTACAGGTAGCTTCCGTTACCAGAAATGGTGTTTAAAATAGACCGGTAATGTAGCTGATGCTTCTGCCTCCGGATCTAGTAATCTAATCTCCCGGAACATTTCATTCATGTCAGCCTCTCTTCTTCTTTCGTTTTTAGGGCTCCTTCTCTAATCAATTATAAAGCTTCCAAATGTCCACTTTCTGTCCATATCATAGTCTACTGACATCAGTGGTCTCTCAATACCTCTTTCATTCTTTCGTTTCCTTGATATATTTCCTTCGGCTAAGATCGGATATCTCCGGGCTTAGGAAGAAGGTTCCACTTTCTTTTTTCTATTTCTTTGCTAACTCCTTCACTTTTTCTTTCGGCAGTTACTTTGATAGCTTCCATTAGTACATCCCTCTATTTTTTTTATCCCTTTCCTACTTTTTTTCCGTTTTGAATCAATAAAGACAAGGTCTAAGAAGCGAAAAGAAAAATATAAGAAGAAAACAGTGGGTGAAAAGATAAAAGAACAAGTGTTCAGTGTTACCAACTTGGCTTTTAATTAAATAAACTTGATATTAGTGTTAAGGTTTTTTTATCAACACATACGATACACAAACTAGAGCACCGTTTGTTGAAATTATTCTATGGTCTTCAGGCACCTAAGGCTTTGTCCCGGTTAAGGGAGGGGAAAGGATGCGGGAAAATGTTGACCAGGGCATAAGTTGAAGGTGTCATCCCGGCATTTGCCTGGTGTGACTGAGCTACGTTGTGGGAATTGTTATGATTGTTTTACAATATCTTTAAACTGATTTAGGTGTTTAGAGCGTTGGCGTAGATACGAGCAGTTGACATAATTGAAATAATATATGAAAGTTAAGAAATGTCTAAATAAGAGATTTAGTCTCATATGAATGGAAAATGGTTTAGCTGCGCTTTTTAAGTACTTCCATTTCTAATCTACCTTTTAGTGAATGAAATGAGCCAATTGTAAAGTAATTTATAATCAGAAAGCGCCGTGCTAAAATCTTAGTGCTGCATGACTATTAAACAACTTGAGTTTTCTCTCTTCACTTAGCTAAGGTAAGCCCGTTTACACACTACGCTAATAATGTATTTAAGCAGTGGTCGACATGTACAGAGGTCTTTGACGTCAACCCTGAGACCATTTGTGCTCTTTTATAACAATGTTGGTATCTACAATCGTCATCTCCAGATAATCTTACAGACTGACTGACGTCAATCTTCCTTTCACTGATTTAAGGGAACATTAGTAATCCTATATTAACGGAGATAACTGATACCATTATCCATTGTTAATTAAATATACAGAGGCCATAAATCTAATCAACCTTTAAACTAAACTAAAAAAGTACCTTCTGGAGAAACTCTACTAAAATTTAATGATAACTTCAGATGCTTTACACACCTATATACTTTCAGCATTTGATCCTAATGGAAGTTTAAAATACTAAACAGCAACAAAACCTTTTTGTGTTTTCGTATTTTGGGGTCAGCTATGAGTTTAAAAATAGTCATTTTCCTCACTTGTCAGTTTACAATAACAATGGAGCATGATTATTACAAAAGAAATTAACTTTTCGTTCTTTATTCATCCCATCTCTCTCTCTTTTTTTTTTTTGTAATAATAAAAGTTTGGTTCACAAACACAACTAAACAATTATTTGGCAAGAGGAGCTCGAGAAGAGGATACGAAAACCATAGGTTCTAACGAAAATAATTGTTTATTATGTTTTTAGTTTTTAAATATTTTCAGAACGCTATGAACTCAATCACTAACCAACCCAACAGGAAAATAATGTACGTTTCGTGCGAAGTGAAGGGGGATATCATTGCCACCGAATAGTAAGTAATCAATAGATAATTCCAAAATTAAAAAAAAGAAAAAGCAAAAGAAATGAGACAAATTTGGAATGACACGGATCACATGTTCCTAATTAGTAAATATTCACAACAGACAATAAATCAAATTCATATTTATACAAATAATAAAAATAACACTCGTAATTGACCTCAGCGACACTCTCATTCTCTCCCTCTTTCTCCTCTCCCTTCCTCTCTCTCTCTCTCTCTCTTTGTGTGTGTGTGTGTGTGTGTGTGTGTGAGAGAGAGAGAGAGAGAGAGAGAGAGAGAGTGAATGATGAGCTAGGGAAATTTTAGAAAATATGATATATGTAAAATCCACTTTACGCACTCATGGTTAGTTGGAGAAATTATTTATAGCGGCAGATAAACAATATGATAAAAATACTGAACTGGAAATATATGTGCATAATCAACTAAGTGGGATACTATTTCTGACACTAGTGGATACATAATAGATTACATCCCAATCTTTTTTTCATTTCCCTCTGTCAACTGTATCCTCGGTTTGTGAATGGTTTCGCTTCAAGCTTTGGAAGAGAGTTAAAGGTTCGATTCCGGGTGAGAGACACACATTGAACGTCCACTTAGCGGGAATGAACCGGACTTGAAATCCACTTTTATACCATCTTCTTTGGGCAAAAGGCAATAGGAAACCAATTTCAGTTGTTCACTTTGCTCAACAGACTTCGTGTTACGAAGTGCCTGCGTCCTGCCAGAATACTGTTCATCATCATCTTTGACGTCTTCCGAGAAATGTTTATATATTCTACGTATGAGCGTAGCCAGATTTTAAAAGATGTAATGTGCGAGCTTTTCCACTCAAGATAACAACACATATCTTCCTCGTGATACGGGTTAAAAAATGAGAGCAAAAAAGCACTAAAAAATGTACTACGATGGGTGCTAGTGTTGTGCAAATCGATCATTTTCACGAACAACTGTCAGTCAGAACAATATTGTATTGTCTATTCTTGGAAAATGTTAGAGAATCCTATTCGCCCAAGAAATGTGACATTCCCACCCACAATATCTTCGTTCTGTACGAAAATATAATTCCACAGCCCTGCCGTACTGAGAGAGTAATTGAATACACACACCACACTGGACAGCTCTGGAACTTCTCTTATACAGTCCTAATTTATCACCACGTGATTATCATTTGTTTGGAATTTGGATTAGTTAAAAAAGCTCAGGAAAAGAAAGGTTTGCTTACGACGAAGGAGAGGAAGACTTGCTCATAACTTTGCTTCGTACACGTTCGTAGGCAAAAAATAGTGGTCGTTAGTGGATGCTATATTGAAAACTAGCTCTGTTTTAAGACTTCAAGTACATAGATGGAATGAAGATATATTTTAACAAAAGGATCGCCATAGTATGAATCAATAAACATTGCATGTGTTACGTAAGGAGCCCGGTCATGTGTCTTATTTTTTGGTTACGTTCTACTACTTTAAAACATCTAAAAAAAATCATAGTGATAGAACCTCTAAAAATACTTATGTTTTTTTCAAGTCAACTGTTGTCTTAGTTTTTTTAATGCATTTTTCAAATTTTCTAACCTTTCTAAAAATTTGAATTTTGCGCCAACATAAATAAAACAATTACCATCTTGTAGAGCTTAAAGAAATGTTCAATTTAAAAACAGAAGGTCATCGTAGGTGCAAATCCGACCGATATATCGCTAAACTGCCAGAAAAACACACCTTAATTTATTTTGAGCTTAGGTTACATCTTTTACGCTGAAATCTGGTGAAGAGCCATCATTTTTTATGTTGAATATAGTAGTATTTTTTAAATCACGATTCCTTCCAAGGCACTTTTCACCATCTTACCCTGCTAGGCCCTTTATTTATGACTTTTAGGCATTCTAGGTTAAAGGCGGAAGAGAAAAGGGGAGAGATGTGGGAAGGAAGTCAGCCAGAGCTTAGTTTGAAAGCACCATCCCGCTAATAGCTATGTTACTGTACAAAGTCCTAAAAAAAACTCAGACATAATGACCGTTTGCTGGGATCGAACCCAGAATCTTCCAAATGCGTACGAACTGAGCTACGGACGCTCGGTAACTTTCAATTGGGATCATTTCCTTTCTAATCTATATCAGTTCACAACTCTTCATTGTATGTGATATAATACTCAAAATAAGAAATGAAAATTCCTTTATAAGAGTAGGTTTAATGAAACTTCCATTCCTTACAATTAAAAATTACGATTTATATTAACCTCATAAATTGAGAAGGAACTTGTTCCTGAATCCTTGGTTAAATGTACCGTATCAAACGTTTATCTTGAGGATCATTTGTGTAGGATGAGGTTGCAGGGGAGTAGATCTGCAAAAGTACCTAATCACAAAACTACAAGGTGGCTATTTTAGTGACAGCATCTCCTTGTTCAGTTAGGTCGTAGAATTCATGCTCTGTTACGCTGATGGTTCTACAAAAGCAATGGTTAATAAATTACACACATGAAAAAGTATCTTTCCTTTACATTCATTTTGGGAAATTTCACATTTACAAGATGTTGAAGAAGACGTAAAAACATGGAATGAGAAATCTCTTAAAGAAGAAGTAAGAAATATTAGGTGTAATCACTGTTTGGAGGAGAAAGAGACACCAATAAGTTTATTTTGTTAATTCAGCAGTACCTAACGATTCTGGAGTGCTCGATTGGCATCTAAAGAGGACATATTTAGTTTTGTTTGTCCATTTTCTATTTAATCCAAAATGGACCAAACTTCCAGTTCTAATGCAGATTTTTACGATCGTTGTTTCTGTGTGACCCATTATTTGTTTATGGCTTAATTCTTGAGTCATGCACGTACTGGAATAAGCGTGTATTATTTTTAATAGCACATACAGCAAATAATATTCAAGTGTTTCTTTGCCAGAAATAAGATATAAATAAAAAGTAGCCATAGAGCGACAAGAAGCTTTAAAATGCCTAGTTAAAACCAAAAGTTTGGCCAATTTCGAACTACCAGTAAACCGGAAGTGGACAAACGAAGTTAACTATTTCCTCTTTGTCTGACTTCAGATACTAAATTGATTTGTAACGCAATCGATCACCCGAGTATGATAAATTATTGCTCACCTTAAAAATTTGAGAGGTTCTTTAAATTTTACCTGTCCTTGTCCCTTCGTGTCCGGTTACCACAGTTTAGAGATAAACGATCGTATTTCTCTTAGTGACTGGTTTAGATAATCTCAGTTGGAAACCTACACGAATGAAAACATATTGAAGCGTGTATACCATAAACATTCCGTAAAATGAAGTTGTAGCGCGAATTCGCAAGTTGGTATTGTCATCGCGGAAGAAAATGCCCTAGTGTAGTATGTCTAAATTTGACAAAAGCCCATATAGTACAAAAATACCGAAAAACAAGCTGCCTAGCCTCACACTGAAAATAGCCAAACGACTAAGAAAATCGACTCAAGCCTCAAGTCACTTTTATCTATTTGGTTTCATTTAAGCGTTAGCCATAAACGGACAGACGAAATAGAAGAGAGCTAAAATAATAGAGTAGTTTAAAACCTAGAAAGTAAGTAGCCTCTTCTCAGCTTGTGTATTTGGAAGGTATTGTAAATGAGCATTATGAAATATTTTTAAAAATGGGATAGGAAAGGAGTAAAAAGTAGTGACAAACAAAAAATTTCTCTGGTCGAAAGAAAAAAAATAAAGATCCAAACAAGATTGGGTAAATCCCTTTTCTTTCATGAAGAGTTGTGTTGTACGTGTATGTAGCGGAGAAAGATTTAGGTGCTTTTGGTATTTGGATGTAAGTGGAGAAGGGAAAAAAAGATGATGAATGGATGAAAGCAGAGAATGAAGGAAAAATGTGCACAATGTGAAATAACAATGCAGTACTTATAGACTAGATGTAATGAAAACTCTGTTGGACTTACTAAATAAGAAGATTACCAGCTGGTTAGGTTATTGTTTGTACAGAAACTGTATGTTAAAGGATATAATTGAAAAGGACAAAAGAGAAAGAAAAATAGTAGGATTTTAACTCATAACATAGATTACATTCGTTTCAGAAAAGCAGTTTAAAAAATGGGGGGGGGGGTCTATTTAGTCATATATTGTACAGAACTTTTGGTTAAGTAGTTACTGTATTAGATTATGCAATTTTACATCCTATTACCGGCAATTTAAAATCGAGCGATTTTGACTGCAATTAAAGAAAAGAACGCCTTCTGAATTACCCTGCTACACTGCAAAAACTGTACCGTACCTTTGAATTGTGGGCACAAAATGGGATTTTGTACTCCCAATTTTTGAGAGGCAGTGGCGAACCCAGGGTTGGATTTAGAGGGGCTGTGCCCATCACTAATTCTCAAAAACAGTAGGTACATTATATCAAATTATTTTTTTCAGGGGCAGTGGCGGGCACAGGGATTCATATTTTACCATCGTTTTTTCTATGAATTTGTTCCCTCCCAAAAACTGGGCGGCAAAGAACCGCCCCTCTGAACCCAACCTTGGGTTCGCCACTGCCTATCCAAACTTGTGGGTACAAAATCGGCATTTTGTACACACAATTCAAAGGTACAAGTTTTCGCAGTGTAGATAATTATTGTCTCAGTAGGCTTCTTTGCGATTAAGTGAATAGCTTTTTAGCTCGGAACGTTGGTTAACAGACTAAAAAAGAAAAAAACAGAAACAGAAACTTAAATTCATTGCTACACCTTCACATTTTGAGTTAGCAACACTGTTTCTACAACTTGACGCTGATCTCGTCCTGTATAGTCCTCCGTTAATCTTTTTCCTGCAGCTAACTGCTTGGGAGGCAACAGGAAGCTCCTTAGAGTATTTCGGAGTCACTTGTGTCCCCTTATCTGTGCTGAAGGTTTTTTTCTCCCTCTCGTCATCGTCTAGTTAAAAAAGAAATGAAACAGTTACAGAAGACGGTGTGGCGCTTTCTGTTAATAAATTGTGACAGTTCTTTTAGTGTTAAAAGATGAGCTTAATCAACAAAATAAACACGAGATATAAATCCGACGACAACACAACTTGCGATAAGAACAAAGAAAACCAAGAGAATTTCATTAAGCAAGAAAAATGAAAGGAATTTGCTGTCCACAGCATCCATTGAGAGGAAGCGACTGCGAAATGATTTCCACAAAGGATCGGGCAAAAATATTTTCTTCATATTTTATTTTATGTGGACGCCTTTGAAATCACTATTATTATTATTATTATTATTATTATTATTATTATTATTAATAATAATAATAATAATAATAATAATAATAATAATAATAATTCTCTTCTTCATTTGAAAAGAAGATATTTAAAACAAGAATGCTTTCTCTCCATTACAGTTTATTTGTGTCTTGCCTTTTAATTATTTGTCTTCACATAAGACAGCCCCGTTATATATGTAATTAAACAATAAAAGTTAGTTCTTTCTGATTTGCCTGAAAATAAGCACACTATATCGTCACCTTAGAACCAGAAGGTATGTCTACTTCAGCTATTTAAAAAAAAATAAAGTTTGAAGTTCCATTTAAAGTCTGTATAAATTGATTTTGGCCCTTTTCGGCCTAATCCCTTTTCGCCTAACGCTATATTTCCTGTTTTTATCAACATGTCAATCTTATCTCGGTTTTCGGCAATATCGTTTCGTCAAATGTTTTCTACAGGGGATTTTCATAGATGAGGAATATTTTAGAAATTCCCTGCGTAATAGGAAGCTACGAACAAAGCTGTATTTGGCAACTAAAATATGAAACCACGTGATATATCGAAATTCGTGACTGCTCGACTTCTAGAATACCCCAAAAATGCACAAATTATAATCTGCAGGTGCAAATATGGTGTAGGTTTATAATTTCTAGTACAGTGTAAAAGATACGAAAAACTATAAGTATAAATATGGTTTAAGTTTATAATTTCTATTATAGTGTAAAAGATACAAACAAGTATATGGTATAAATATGGTGTAGGTCTATAATCTCTATTACAGTGTAAAAGATACGAAAAAAGAAACGATATGGACTAACTCAATATATTTAAAAACTTATAATTTTCAACAAGTATCTCTCAAATTCATTGCAAAATACAGCATTTAAGATTCTAAACGCAACACATACGCTACAGCATCGATTCAATGAGTCCACTTCCAAGTCTGTTTTTTAAAGTTGAAATTCGGTCGTCAACTCGCTTGTATTTTAATTTTTGTGGTCTTGGTTGATATCCAACCTCAAGCAATTTCATCATATTTTCATTTTCTCTTTGCTCTTGTTTCATTACTAAAAAAACGAGAATATATGGGGTATTCCGATGCAGCTTCCTATTGAATTTGGAACGTGTCTTGCGGTTGAAAGAAGACAATACGAAATTTTATAAAAATTCATTCTGAAGTACTAACGTGTTTTCATTTCAGGTATGCCTTAATATTTCAGCTGTGTACTATTTTCTCTTTTTTCTTGCTTTCATTATATCAACAGTACTTTATGGAACCACTGCAATGCTGACGACGGAAGGAAAATTAATATTGTTGAAGATTGGCATTCCAAATTCAATAGGAAACTGTAGTCGCATGATACGGTCCTTAATAGCTGACCTACCCTATCCTATTCACCTGATGCTGCGGATTTAGGACTACCAGGGGAAAAATATATTAAATTGTTATATACCTGCCACGCCTTTCTGGGTATATGAACACCAAATGCTTTTAAATACTGAAAGGCATATCTTTACTGGCAGTACATGAAGACAAACGGAAAATGAAGCTTACTGAGAGAGGATGAGCAGTGTACGCCTTGCCTAGTTGAAGGTGTGCAATATACCGAGGATGGTACAGTTCTCCTGCCCGCCTGGCTAAATATGTGACGACACCCGAGGATGGGTTGATAGTCCCTGCCCGACCAGTTGAAGGCGTTTCACGACTAGTGAAAGCTTATAAACCACCGCTCGCCTGGTTTAAGGCGTGCCGATGTTTTAATAGTGATTGCCCACCTGGCTAAAGGTGTGCAAACAACCGGACAAGGAAAATGGGAACTCCTCCCCGCCTGGCTGAAGGCGTGCCGGAGTTGAAGAATAAGGTAATGTAAGACTATTGATAAAGCAGTTGAAAAAGGAATGAGGCAATAAAGCATAAATAAAAATAAGAGAATTTATATGATAATAAGATTTTTTAGCGGACTGCTGTCCGAAGAAAGGACACGCCAAGCAAGATAAAACTTTGGTAAACTTTATTTTTATATGGACCAGTCTATTAACTTTGGACTTCGGCCCGTCACGATTCGCATTTAGCTGTTAAAATCCACACCCATGCCCTGCCGGCACTCGAACCCGGAACCTTCGAACCGATGGCCTACCGCCGCAGACCGCTCGGCCACCCGGCCGGCACCAAGCAAGAGAGCTCGATGTTGTTCGGACCATAGCCCGAGGAGCAAAAAAAAAAAAAAGCTTGAAAAAAGTTTGAAATGTCAGGGCACCCTGAGGAGTGACCACTCTCCAACTTCTACTAGCGATCTCCGCATGCATGCATGCAACCAAAGCATCTGTCGCGGGTGTGTATGCTATGATTTCTATCTTTTCGAATTTATTTACCGCGGATAGGAATATGTATAAGAGAAGAAAGAAGACGAAGCAAGAAGATAGAGAAACGCGAGAAGAGTTTTTTGGAAGAGGGCAAAAACCAGAATATGCATTATTGTATATTCTGTTAAAATCCCTATATCGGTTCAAACTACTTGTAATTTACCTGGTAAACCACACATACAAGAAGGGTGGATAATTCCAGGTAAAAGTCTGTATTAAATCTAATAAGTTTTGCACATCCTATTAGCAGTGTTTGTTTCATGTATATCACTCACACATACACACAGCGCTCACGCATGTAAACCTACAAGGTCATCTGAGGTGAGAATTCTCCTGAAAAGAAACTTAAAGGATATTTGATTAATGTCTAAATACGCTGGTAGACCTACACAAAATCGAAGAACGAAATTGATGTTTTGAACTAGTCACAAACTGCAGAAGAAAAAATTGAGAATATTTTTAATTAGTACGTTCTCTACTATAAAATTCGAATGCAAGCAAAGATATTTAAACGATAAATACATAATATGTAAATGGATGTTTATGACATTGAGGACTGATACTACTTGAGACATTGTTTGTCTAACACATGTAAGAAAATAATCCAGTGATGCAGTGCGCATTTCGTTAGTTTCAAAATATCAAGGTGGTATCAGAAATATATAATCAAGTTGAACGAATTGTGTAGTTGCCAAAGCAAATCATCATACAAAATTTTAGAAAGAAAAATAAATAAAACTAGAAACAATTAGTTTAGATAAAGGAAGAAAATTGAACACCAACACTGAGCATAAAAGCGTTCAACTTTCAATATCTCGTGTTGTGTTTCATGATAAGTATCACACTAAGTACATTTCATCATTCAGCTACAGAATATGATAAACAAATAAAATTAACCTCTCCACTATATTTAAAAACGTACTTTAAAAACGAGTATTTTAAAAAAGTTTGTTGCCGAAAGAAATATAATTCATTGTTGAAAGGAAGGAACAAAAAAGAAAATGTACTCGGTTCAAGCTTGTAACTCCCTAAGCTTTTAAAATTGGCCAATTCTTGAAAAAGTTCAATATATTTCTACCTTCTTCTACTAGAAGATTTAGGTGACACTCAGAGATACACGAGTGGGAACATAAGACATTAAAGATGTCACGAATCCAGTGAATGAATTGTGAATGGATCCTTTCTTTTTGGCTCTGTAAGTGAGAGAGGAAGAGAGAGAGAGAGTGTGTGTGCGTGTGTCCCGTCCTTTTCTCTTGGATGTGGGTGAACAGTTCTCTGTCTTTTCCGTCTCCTCAAGTTAACGATCTTTGCTGTTTTCTATAGCTCAAAGGAAAGAGAGGACGTCCATCTATCTAGTGATGTTCTTTCTGCTGGCATCAGCAATACCACAAACTCTTATATTGCTGCTAATACTAACAATACTACTACCATCATCACTGCTACGACCATGCAGTTGGTAGTGGTGTTGTTATAGAAAAACTTTATATAAAAACCAATGCGGAAATTCCAATAACGATTCTGGTGTCTTTCTTGGTGCTAATGGCTTTGATAAAGGTACTGAAAGACAGCATCCTTGCTTTTGAAAAGTTTGCTTTACTTTTTTCTTTTTAAGAAACCTTTCTTCAAGAAATAAAAGAAAATACTTTGTGTGCAATAGTTTTGTGTTAGAGAAAAGAGGGAGTAAATAAAAACTCTCTTCTGAGTTTCGAAAAGGGACACAAACATGAGTCAGCACTCTCTTGAAGTTAATGATTTATAGATGTCTTTTGTTTGTGTTCTTCTCATCAATGATTTTTTTTTATTTGTTTAGGTTCTGCTTCCCACATATTTCTAACACTTCCGAATGAAAATATAATAAAATGTCAATTTTCACTATGCTATGTATAGGACTAATGAAGTATATTCTTATCCAATAGGCGAATCGTTTTAAGTCACTAGGTCATAAAAGTATAGTTTGACGTTCCTTATTCTAAAGCGTTTTTTTTTTAATTCATGACATTTCTGCGCTTTACAGTACAGTAGAAAACAGCCTGCATTGTAAATAGTGGACATCGTTTACATTTTAAAAACATAATCATCATTTTAAGTGAGCCAATGTTAGAATACGTCTTGTATATTTTTCACTTCGGATCAATAATAATTGAACACATTTTTGTACATAAGTCAGAGTGTATTATTAAGCGATTTTAGGAAGTTAGCAGAACTTTAAAATATGACTTGCAAAGGATAGAATATAGATCCCCTGGGTGATCAACTGAACTCAGGAGAAGACACCTACTTCATTCGTCACTCTTCTTTCTGTATATTGAACAACGCTTATTTGAAAATAAGTTACCAGTACTCTATGAGGACATACTGCAAATATAAAGTTTGTAAGAAGTTATCTTGGTAAAGTAAGTTCGCAAATAGTGTTCCAAATTCCCTTTAGGAAGACACGATAATTATATAACACATCTTCTAACATTACTTGCGCTTCTTTACTATAAAGCTAAATGAAACTCAGAAAAGATGCTTGCGAAAATAAAAAAATAGGTAAACTTTGGTAAACTTTATTTTTATATGGGCCAGTCTAGTAACGATTTGCCCTATAGCTATTGAAATACACACTCATGACCCTGCCGGGACTTGAACCCGGGACCTTCGAGACGTTGGCTTACCGCCGCAGACCGCACGACCACCCGGTCGGCTAAAAAAATATGTGTATTATTGTTTATTATAGGTGCCCTGTAAATAATATCGTGGGCATATAAAACGTAGATTTGAAGGAAAATATAAAAATCTGCTGAGTACAAATATTACGCAATACGGAAACACTGGGGACATATAAGGGTGAGAGAGAGAGCAATGGAGAACATGAAAAGAAACTGATTAGGACATAGTTTTATACAGAATTTGTATATCAAATACTATAATTTAAAGTATAAGGGAAAGGAAATAAGAGAAAAAAGAATGGATGCAGCTCATGGACACTACTAATGGAGTAAAGCATCCTACGCTAGGGCTAAACGAAAACGAAAGAATGGAATCAACATTGTCAAAAGTACGCTTCTTGTATATAGTTTCTCTAAAATTGTGATAGTTTTGTACACAAGAAGCACTAAAATATGTATAAGAAGCATCGGTCGTTTATTCTATCTTTCTGAAGGTGATTTTTTTTAAAGTTCACTTGCTGTGAACTTTTTTTATCACGACTCTTTTCTATTACCCTTCTTGTTCACAATAACTATGTCCTGATAAAATAAAACTTACTCACTTTTACGTCATAGACCTTCAGTCCATACTTCAAAGAATTTCAAATACTGATCTTTTTAACGGCACAATGGTCTTTTTTATATGTATACTTGTATTGCTTCTCCATGTGTCTGTAACGAAGTCTAGAGACTAAACGAAAGCAAATTGAACAAAACTGACTTCAGATTTGTGTTCAGATACTTTGATTTATCCGACCATTTTCAAAACTTTTGAGGTTCTAACCGTATATATTCTATGCGCCCCATCTGTAACTCACACGCTAAGAAAAGCAGAAAAAAGAAAGTGACTGGTAAAGATTTTGAGTTCAAGAACGTCAATTTGCTTTGAGTTCAACGACGTCGATTTACTTTGAGCTAAACGGCACTGATTTATTTTGAGTTCAAGGACGTCGATTTACTTTGAGTTCAGCGACGTTGATTTACTTTGAGTTCAGCGACGTCGATTTACTTCTAGTTCAACGACCTAAGTTTACTTTCAGTTCAACGACGTCAATTTACTCTCCAATCTGCTGAGTAGAACCTTTTCGTATGGTTCTCGTATACTTTATTTACTTCTGTGTTATTGGACAAACCCAACTTTCATTTTCATTATTTTCTTCCCTCTAACTAAACAAACTTCAGTACGATGTTATCAGGAAAGTTTAAATGGTAAACTTACCTGCCCTTCTAAATATTATGTTTATAGCAACATTAATGTTATTACAGTAAGAAATGTATTTTCTAAATTTGGCTAAAATTGTTTTAAACAAAAGTAAGTTACACACAAAAAACTAACAGAAATTCTATGGATTCTAATGTTAGCTCCATAGTTGTATCCTGCTTGGTCCTAAAGTCACACATGAGTGACGTACATATATTTTACTTATGTTCTGTCCTGATAAACGAGTATGTTAGAAAAAGAAAACAAGTGTTTTGATTTTTCAAAATGAAAACCTCCTATTATGTCGTGTATAAACTATGTTGCTATTCAGTTTTCACGTCTCATTGTAGTCCCTCCACAACAAAAGATCAGTTATCCTGTTGCCCAAGAGAGAAAAGGAGCAAAACAGAAAGTGAGTAAGTGAGTGTGTGTGTGAGAGAGAGAGAGAAAGAGAGATACGAAGCATCCTGTGTATACCCTGGAGACGCTAACTACCAACAAAGCCAACCTCGTGAAACGCAACTCTACATAAAGCCACGGAATTTTGTCTTACTTCAATCGTTGGACCCCTCCAATCGAAGTTTGTGTGGAAGCGGTTGCGGAGCCGTGGTCGCTTATTTCTCCCAACAGACAGTGCCCTTCAGGAGAACTTTTTTTTTAGAAGAAAGAGCCTCACTCGCTTTAAAGATTGCTAACCGCTTAAGCCAAACCCAAAACAGCGTGGTCTTCTATTATTTTCTTTTTAGGATTATGTACTGAGAGAGTATTCTGGGTATTCTCGCCTATCTTGTTCATGGGTTTATGGTCTATTTGAACCCGTTGAGGTTAGCTCACGTTTAAAACAAGGTGAAGCACTTTGGTTGCTTCATATGTTCACGAATACGTTTCCTAACCGTGGTATCCTTTGAAAGCTTCCATTAATATTCCAAATGCAAAAATATTGAGATGACAGATCTGGTAGTACTGTAAGAAAGATGCGCTTAGCAACATCACAGCTCAAGGTACTGGCATTTTCTATTTACACAGTATTTACCAAAGTAAAAACATTGTAATAATAAAGTATACGAAGTTTACGGTTCTGTGCCGAAGATGATATATGCATTATGTGTTTTCCTTTATTTCTAAGTGATTAATTGTTTAAAGATAATTATGCTTGAGTATTGTTGTCCGCTTTTATTGTTTCACAGAAATTTTTTTGCCTCTTTCACTTTCTCACAGCATACCACTTGACGTTATCCTATATGCTTAACAATGAGCTATTTTTTAGTATAAACTCAAGGAAAAACATATTAAAAGACAACCTTAATCGTGATTTTTATCAATATTTTCACTTTTAACGCCATATTTTGGTGAGTTTTAAGGTATAAATGCATGAACATTGCTAAAGATTATTTTATACTATAGAAATCCGAACCCTCCTTATATACAGGTAAACCCTAAAGAGGAAAGGACATTTAACATTATGCAGATACGGACGTTATAACATTTAAGGTTAATAGCTTTCAGCAGTAGAAAGGACTATGTTATGTACCAGTCCCACTCAAGCGTGAACTTTAACACTGAAAGGATGACTTCAAACAGAAGTGACCAAATATAAATTACGATGGTTTGCTGAAATGTCATGAAAAGGCTATAAGCCTCCATTCAGGTTAAAGGATATTCTATTGCATTTTATTTTATTTTCAACTTACACTGTAAGTTTATTACAGTTACTACAGGAATGTGCAGTTTCAATCTTTTTGTAATTTGTGAATATTGCCAAACACAAATAGTTTAATTACCTATATAAAACCTCCCACCTGGAAATACTCTGTATATTTCTAATAAGAACTTTTCTTCCATCTCTTTGATGAAGTGCATTCCACTATCTATTGTGATGCGATTTCATTGTCTGGTGTCATTAATTTCTTCCATTTTTTTTTTTTTTTTGTAAAAAGATACGCACCTTTTGTACTTTACGTGCTTTACGCGTAATGGAATAAAGACATTACGTAATCAAGATAACGGTCTTTGTTGAAGTACTGTAATAATATACGTAATTCCGTTTATTCAAACAATAAATTTCTCTGAGTTTAATGTGCTGTTCTTGGAATATATTTCAGAAAACTAATCCAAAAAAAAAAATTACAGCATTCGTGAATATCAAAAAGTGTTTAGATAAGTTAGCAGAGGACATTTATAATTAGAAGCAGAAAAATAAATCCGTTAAAAAGAAAAAAAAAAACAGTGTCATTTTTCTAAAATAGAAAAAGAACGGACAGAGAGAAAGGAAAGCATAAGCTCCCCCTACCCCTATATAGTGCAAGCGCTAGAAAGTTTGTTGGCCAACTAACATTTAAATTTTGACTAAACTTTTCTCATTAGACGAAAGGCGGATACACAGACACAAGATGTAACGCTAATTGGAGCCGCTGATGAGATGTGTGAAGAAGCGGACTTCTATACTTGTGTGGGTGTGGTTGCGATTAACAGTCGGTGAGTTTTACTTCTTTCCTTTTTTTTTTAG
Organism: Lepisma saccharinum; assembly: GCA_022664845.1. NCBI lineage: Eukaryota > Metazoa > Arthropoda > Insecta > Zygentoma > Lepismatidae > Lepisma > Lepisma saccharinum. Next base: position 76,855 of record JAGDQP010004770.1, read on the forward strand.
AAAATAAACGTTTTCTCTCTTATTATATATTACTACCGCAGTGTCAACATGCTTCGAAGAAAATCTCGTGCACATGTGACGCAATGTTTACTTTCTACTGATTATATATAGGATGAAATAAAATGTCACAGTAGCATTTGAATCATTTATAGTAACAATGACACCGAACAAAACATTGGCAAGTTTCAGTGTAGGGAGAAGTTAATTCCATCACCTGATTTCCTTTTTGTTAACTTCTAGTGATGAAAGGTGAGTGCAGCAATATTTATCGCGTAATTTAAGAAAAAAAAATCCATCAATCCTGCCAGGAATTTAAATTTTGAACAATATGAGAACTTAACGATGGAGATCAGCCCCGCCATCTTGGTATGACCTTTCCATTGATTTTCATGGGAACTGGTTTACTAGTCCTATGTCTCTCAGGAGCGTAATTTTTAACTTCTGTTTTCGCCTACTGTTTTGTCATGTTTTCTTTGACTCGTATTATTTTATAGAAATGCAATATTTTACACATGAACCATATAATTTCTCGTTGACATATTATGATTAATATAGCAAACTATTAATAACATATTATAGTTACATGTTTGAAGAAACTTTTCAAACCAAAACTATACAAGTGTCCAAAAAAGCACCGAGGTAAATATCGTGAAAGCGGAACTTGAATATTCTACTTCTGAGAGACATAAGATGAGTAAAACGATTCCCATATAAATAAATGGAAAGGTCATATCACGATGCCGGGGGTGATCTACACCGTTAAAAGAGAACACATAGGCAATAATTATAACGTGAATTTAAAAGAATATTCAATGCAATAAGAAGGTATAGTATTAACCTATTGGTATTCTATTGAAATATAAGGCGTGCTAAAATTGCTTGATTTTCCATGCATCTCGATCGGTTTTCGAAACAACAACATTCTTGGAGGTCTTGTTTACATTCCAAAATTGGTTTGGCTGTTTCAACATAACGCCAAGGACTGTTTCCTGCTCGGTGAGGGGAGAAGGCTTAACACAAAGAATCAAATATGGGTGTAAGATTACGTAAACATCGAAAAGAATTTCTTTTTCAGGCTATCGATCATAATCTTCGCCTTATACGCCTACACGTTAGACAACCCACCACACCGCAAAGCTGAAAGTGTTGCAGAAAACAATATGGAGCAAAAGAAAAAGCAAAAGAATAAATTGTCAGTTTTTCCCATACATTGTTAGCTATAACAATATTAAAAAATTCCACGAGACTAAAAAGGGAAACAGTGTAGAGCAAGGAAGGCTTCTGTCGTACTTAAATTAAAACAACAATCAAAGGGTTCAGTGAAAAGAAGTTGTCACATATTGTAAGGTATGAAAGGGCTTTCAAAACTGCATCTTATTCGTTTTCTTTTAAATTAATTATACTGATCAATATTTTATAAAACATATTTGAATGCGTGCACTTAGAAAAGGTAACACAAACGCCAGAGAACATATTAGAAGTGTCAGTTCACATATTTATTTAATGAATCATATCCCTATGGCCTAAGCCTGTCATCAGTTTAGAACGGTGACGACCCTCAGCAACCTCTCTTCCGGGTATAGTGATGGAGAAGCCACCGGTCATGTTTTTTTTGTTTTTTTTAGTTATTCTCCCGACACTTACCTATTGAAACTAAGGAAAACTCTAGAAACCTTCAGTCAGGACATTCTACAGAAGGACTCATTCCTTCGTATCACCCCACTACCATTCAGAAATATCGACTTAACATATCACAATCAAAGTTACACCCTATATCTTATAAAGTTTATTATTGAAGAATGCGCCTTAGAGAGGATTTCTATACTTAAAAATTGTTCAATATTAATTCTTTGACAACAAACTTCATAGGTTGGCAAACCTGCCTACGCATCACTTTGTCAATCATAAACTTTGTTCAATAGATGTATTGGGTGCAACTTTGATTGTAATTTGTTAAATCAGCGCATCTTGCGTTATTTGTCGAGGTATGACGTCATTTGTGATCGTGTCATTCCATGTGTGGGTGCTTATGACTTGGAAATTATGCATGTTTCAATTTTTTAAGGGAACTTTTTATTATTTTACTGTGAAGAATTCATCATTAAATTTGTGACCATCACTTTTGCAACACTCTGTGTACAAACATCTCAAAACACAGAAACTTCCAACAAAAGGTACAAATAAAATTGAATTAACATAAAGAGTACTATATAAAACTCTAAAGCGTCCACTCATCAAGAATGCGACAGGAAAATTTATTAACACTTAACACGTTTTCGAAAGATTTGTTGAAAATCAAAGTACAGAAGAATAAAAGTTATTATGGTAAGAGCAAAGAAATCAAAAACATGTTACTACCTTGTTACTAAAACACAAAATACTCCAGCACTAGTATAATGTGGAATCTAGTAACGAATGCCGGAAAACAAATAAACTTTGTGTTCTAAGATATGATTTCAGGAAGTTGTCAGCGATAGAAATCCATTCTTTCTTTGTCGCTTTCATTGCTGAAGAAGCTACAAAAATATAGAAACTCATTTCCCTCTGTTTACTGGTCGTTCTCAAACACCAGAAACTCACGAGTTACGATGTGTAACGGTGGCGCTGGGATTGTGCCGGGATTTGAATACAAATTTTTATCCCATTTCATTACCAGTTCCCACTTGGAGGTTTATGATACGTTGGACATGACACCCTCGCACTCTTTTGTTTCAAGGCAAACCACCAGCGGGAACCAATGTAGGTATTAAAAAAAAGCGAACGACGAGAAATAAAAGGAAACGAAATGTGTTAGGAAAACGATGCTATGAATTCTCCATTCTCTTTCTCACGTCCCTTTCCCTTCCTTTTTGGTTTATGAAATGAGAAGATAAGTGAGGTTTGCAGGAAGCCCGCCAACAATGTTGCCATCTTAATAAGGTTTTTCAAACTAAAAGTGAAATGGTTTTAATAAACTTTAAAACAAATATTTTCAACAAAAAATTGAAAACAATTACTTTAACATACTAGTAATATTGAGGATATGTTTCTCAATATAATCCTATAATACATGTCTTAGAAACTGCTTGAACATCGAAATGTTTCTATCTAAAATAATAAACTAAATTAAGAGGAATAGATTACAATTTTTTTTGTGGAGATATAAGAGGAAAGATTTTTTTTTAAAGAGATGATATCGTGTATATTTTCATAACTATTTGAGTTTTTTTTATATAATTCTCAAAGTTTTGTATTAAAGAAATATCAGTAATGTGTTCAAGATGATAGTAATTTTATTTATAGGGAGGGGAGAGAGGGACTATGTAGCGAACCTTAAACAAGAAATATGTTCAAGAAATATTGAAATATTAATCATATTTAATTCTGCGTCGAACATTATACAGGGTGTTGCAAAACAACACTGACAAAACTATATCTCACAAGCTTCCTGACATGAAAATAAGACAAAAAAGTATAGACCATCGAGGGTGAACAAGTGCATAGTTTCGGCGCTTTATCCTGCCGAAAGTGTGGAGAAATTAACTTTAGAACTTGATATTTCCAATATCATTAACGGTAGAACTGAGGTGGTATTGTACCCTCAAAGACTTCAAACCTGCTCTTTCCAAAAATTCATACTCCAAAATTGTCTTATTTTCATGTCAGGAATCTTGTGAGATAGGTTCGTCGCTATTATTTTGCAACACCCTGTATATGGTGATAAATATTACGAATTTGATTCGTTCTTAGTAGATGATTGGTTAAAGCAACATACTTTTACCGACATGATCCTGGTTCTATCCTCGCCCCCTCCTAACATTTTCGTTTCTTCTCTAGGCATCCGAAAGGGTTTATTGATACAGTTCATTTTGTGTAAAATGTGATCTGTAGTGAAAAGGTATATACGAAGAGGCCTTTCTCGACTTTTTTTCATCCAGTGACTTTCTTTGACCTAGTGTTCTAGCCGGCGAACTCACATACGCAATTACAATAAATATTATAATTTCACTTTGCATTAAATACTATCTTACAATCCACTATTATTTTACCTCCTCTAGAAATACAACTACTAATATCCCACGATGCTCCCTACAAGGAATCGCGATTCACAGGTTAAAAAGCCTGATTTGAAGTAAACAATGCAAGCTTTAAAAACATAAAAGAAGCACTATTTTACCACAGTGCATCGGGATCATAAATTTTCTTCAGAACAAAACCACATCTTTTATCAGCGGTAAATGAATTGTAGAAGAAGCTGGCGATTAGGGTTCAAGCCTGTGTAGCATTTCCAGAGTGTGGAGTAAGTATGATTGTCAGCAAATACATCGAACACTTCATAATAAGGAAACAGGTATGCAAAAACAAGTTAAACAACAATAAACTCAGTTTCCACGCCATGATATTTAAACTGTAACAATTCACATTAAGCTTAAACCTTTGACTTGAAAGATAGAAAGTGCGTCTTTAGATACAAATATTTGGAAAATAATCTCTAATTGTGTTTTGTTTGTTTGTTGATTTAACACAATAAAAATCTAATTTTGAGCTATAAACGCACTATTGTCTCCGAGAATCAGAAGAGTAAAATTCAATCAGTTGTGGAAATCTAGCAGAACACTTGAATATTTCAGCCCATAGAGCTCTCAACGCACAACCAATTGGAACCAAAGTGTTTGCACACGAAATAAGTCACATAGTTATGCAGAAGCACACACACACACTCACGCATGGTAAACACATATTCTAACCAAATTCGAACAATCAAATGGTAGTTGGCGACAGTCCCATAGCGACACTTCGGTGAGGTCATTGTTACGTCCGCAGGAGCAAATTATCCCCCCTTTCCTGCCCTTGCATCATATAGACACATGTGTTATTGGTGCTGCTATGCATGTGTAGGTATGTGGTGACGGTCTCTTGGTGTGTGAATGCGTGAGGAAGGGAGACTGGTGTACGAAAGAGGGAGGAGGCTTTACAATAAGGTCAGTCTGTGGTCCCAATGTGCACATTCGTTCAGGTCAACAGTCCGTGTGATGAATGTACCCACCACTGATTACACTTCATTAAGAACTAGGGAGAAGGGGAGGAACCACGAGGCGAAAAGGTAAAATGCACAGACTGTTTCTATTTCGTTACAATGTTGCCAGTATAAAATGACTTATCAGAATTTCCACTTACATAATGAAAAACTTTATTGTCATGTGTCGAAATCAGAAATTATTGAAATTGAGTCAGTAGTGTTATCGTATTTTTCACATCGCAAACTATTAACCTGACAAGTAAAGGTTAATATATATATTTGTTTACCCCAGTTAGAGACAATAAAGACCATATATTTCAAATTTTAGCCTCCAACAGAAAGACTCAACTACATAACCATAATCTCACTTCAGAATTAACTTAAATACACTGTAAATCCAACGTTCTGTACAATAGGGGGCAGAAAAATCGGCCTCCCACGACCATGTCTAAAGTGATTTAAAGAATGTGGAGAATCTTTCACCAGGTTTATTTTATACCTTTCATTGAGAAATTTAAATATGTAGTTTTTCTTCTTCTTCTGAGTAGTTCTTCATTCTAGGTTTTAAAGGATCGCCCATATATTTTTGTCCCCGATTGTACATATATCCAAAAATTTCTAGTTTTTATGCTCGAGATGATTAAGTACTGTGTATAAGAAGTCAAGAGAACTTATAATGTATTGCTGTAGGTTACTTTGTGCGCTTAATTTATTAGGATTACTTTTAATAATTTTGTGTACACCAATCGGGTCTTCCTTTAACTTCCAAGGCAATAAAACCACGATTTCACAGTCACTAATCTACTTACCTCCTATTATTTTCCTAGTAGCCTCACAAGTCAATAAATTTATATATATATATATATATATATATATATATATATATAT
>JAGDQP010004771.1:0-24323 GCA_022664845.1 Lepisma saccharinum
CCCCCCCCCCCCTCTGAAGTTTTAGGCGGCCCCTGTAATATTTAACCAGGAAATTAGCATCCTATATGAACAGATGGTAGGTTCAGAATGTAGGTCTGTGCCTCAGTGGTAGTAAATGATGGATGATTCACGTAGACACATACACGTATGTTGAGTTAAACTGGAAATCAGCTGCCAATTTTAAACTCCAATAACCTCTTTTCTTGGGACGCCATACACACAATCACTTCATGCGTCAATTTACCAATTGGCATTGTGTTTCGTAAATGGTGTGCACGATTTTACGTTTATGAATAAGCATAACATTACGCAGCACATAACATGTCAGTCACCGTTCATGTAAATATTTGCCCATTGCATTATTTTATACAAGACCTTGATACTTCAAGAATAATAGCACAGACATTTGCAGTTATCTGACAGAGGGCATATTTAAACCTAAGACACGCTAAGTTGTGTGACTCAACAAACACAACTTTGTGGAAAGGGATATAAAAATTGGCCAGGGTTCTGTATGTACAGTAGGAGGTGTAGAGGTACTAATAAATGCAAATCTAGGCTAATCGAAATGAAATGAAATGAAAAGTGCACCCAAAGTTCTCTACAAATCAAGAGACGCTAATTTCTAAGAATGAAACCGTTCTGGGGAAAATGTGTGATAAAGTGAAGATATGTTATCTTGTAGCCTTCCCCAGTAGCACACATGTTGAAAATACGTGTATTAAACGTTAGTACCGAAAAGTTTGTAAATTTACTTGACGTTGAATAATGGTTGAGAAGAAACAGGTTGAAATCAAGAAACGGACGATGAAGTAACGGGTTCAGTTCCCCAAAACAAAGCATGGTTGCTGTCTATTGGTGCACACATTTAGTTGAATTTTGTCCGTTGATTTCATTATGTTATACAGACTTAATTTTCCAACAGTAAATTATTCAACCGTCTGCTGTGGGGTTCGAAGCTGGAACGTTCCGTACTCGTCGTTAGTAGCCCGACACGCTACCACTCGCCCAGGAAGGCGCCTTGAGAGTCAATACTTCTATTCTATTCTATTCGACTCCTCTTCACGAGGAGATGGAACCGGCCAAATGGGCATCTGCTTCCAATTAGCACAAGTAATATGTTAATTAGTAGTAATGTGATGTGAGTAAGTAAGAGAACTAAATATAGTCTTTACGCAACCGGATTTAGTGTGTCACCCGAAATAAGCGAGAGTGGCAAGAAAAATAATAATCAAAATGTCAATCGGGGCGTAAGTAGTGAAAGGTCTAATCAGGGTAAAAAAAAGTTTTATCCCGTAGAGTTGGGACGGAGATAGGGCAATAAGTGGGGAAGGAAGAGTAAGAGAGAGAGAGGAGAGAAAACGTGTGTATAATAGATAAAAGGTATGAATGTAAGAAATGGGTAATGTGTGCATTTATAATGTAGTGTAATATATAAGTGTATGATAGTGTAGTGATGGCTCTATCACTCATCTCGTCGCACTCCCGCACTAGTCACTTCCGCAGATCTTCGTGGTGCACTCCTTGCAGGCCGTCGCCGAACTCAGTCAATACTTCTTTACAATTTTCTTTACGTCACGAAGACGTAAAAGACAGTCTTTAATGCAGACGCCACAAATCCAGACCCGTCGTTTCACTACCACCATGTAAGAATAAGAATACTTTCCTTCCTTCTTCAACACTTTGACCATCGCTGCACTAATAAAATTTGTATATCTCAATAAGTGTAACATGTCGGCTTAGAAGAACGCATATAGATTAAAGCGAAATCTCTGTCACAGCTGAAAAGGAAGGTTGAAAACATTTCAGATTATCGCCCTATTAACTAAACATGTTATTCAGTGTTTGTTGAAATATAATTTAAAATTCGATCTGTTTTCAACATGCAAATGATAACATGATAGGACGTAGTTAATTTTATTCTATTCTCTTTTAAGCACAATTTTTATGCAATTAAGTTGGAAAGATAATCTAGGGCACACAATAATGTCATATCAACGAAATAAAATTTTCATTGGAATATAGATTGAAATTCAACGTGTTTTCAACATGCAAAAAGAGGACTCAAAATAATAGTTAATGGCACCCAATTAGCTTTTAATTACAAATTTTATTCCATTAAATTAGAAAGAATTCCATGAAAGGAAATCTATACCACAGTCAGTTGAAAATAACAGTTAAATCCACGTTGAACTAACATCTTATCAACAATATCAAGTCTTTGTTGAAATATGATTTAAAATTAAACGTAGTTCTTTCAAATAATAACGGTTATTTGGGAAAACAGAGACTTTTGCTGTGAGAGGGAAATCCCAACAAACCGAACTCTGAATTATACACAGTCCGGAACGTGTATAACATAAGAAAAAGACAAATCAGAAAATAGGCACATTGACAAGTGTAAAAAAATGAGCTGTAACTGATTAAACTGAAAATGGACAAATAGGCTTAAATGTTTGCTCTGGCGTCTATCATACTAATCAAGCACTGCAGTAGCGTCCCAGATAGCACATTAAACTTGCGGCAATATTGCCAATGCAAGTTTCCAAACTTACAGCAAGTTTGGCTAGTGTGATGCAGTGTTATCAAGAGTGCTAGTGTTGTTTGTGAAGAAGAAAACGGAGGCCATTGCGCGATTTTCAATCTGTAGGGAAAGTAAACTCTTAATAATATAGTATATTGTGCAGAAAAATCATTCAAAATATTAAAAAAAGAGCAAAAATTATTCCTTGTTTAAATGATAATGTGACGTATGGCCCACTCCGTAATTGTGTATAATTTAATCACCATATTGACTTTTATTTTCTGTATATGTCATTCGGTCATATTGGGGTTTTAGGTTCAAAGGGTTATCGTGGGGTAATTCTGCGCACACACGTTTACTGCACTATATTTTCCCCTCTCCTTCCGCGTTATCATTATAATCACTTACCATATTCTTAATATAGAGCTAATATATGTATAGCTTATCTGTTTACTTTTTAAATAAATATTGTGGTGGTATAAATAAATTACATTGTTGTTAATCTGTTTTATAGCATTATCAGTATTTTACGTTTTATAGTTTGTAAAAGTATCGGAATAATACTAAACATAGTTCTATGAGTAATATTTTAGTAATAATAAATAGTTTGATTTAAATCAATCCCCTTTACTTAGGATATTTTCCAGACTAACATACTAAATCAAAATTCAAACATCATAACTTTTTTTTTCTGAAGAAAAAATATTGTTTTAGATGAACCATCTTTGCCTTTTATTATGTGCGCAGAATTACCCCACGCTATGCGCAATAATCCCCCACAGAGTGAGTAATATTGCGCAAACATTGAGTGTAATATAAATAATTATTTCTCGAAACCGAATAACAGGAATAACATAAAATACGTTTCATATTGAAGTACAAAGTTCAAATTTTAAATCGCGTAGTTCTCATTCATTATACGCCAAATGGTAAGGTGTAAACTAAAATTCCTTAAGTGCGCAGAATTCCCCTACCTTCCCTTACACTAAAATACTTTAGACTGGAAGGAGACGATGGAAATTAACTGTTCCCTCCCCTCCCTGCGTTCATATATTCATTAAATGTTCAGTATCGCTTTATTTTAGACAGGTGAATTGGTAGCACAGATAGAAAATGAACACAGACAGAAAATGAACACTTTTTTTTTTTTTGCTATGTAGAATACGGTACTAAACGTCATCACTCATCAGTTCCTGTTAAATTCCTTCTTTTCTGAACACTTCAAAAGTATTTCAGTCCAAAATAGCTCTTCTAAGAAGGAAGGCCGGGAAAAGAAAGAAATGAATGAGTTAAAACTTTTTCAACCAACGAAAATCAAGCCTGTCATATTGAACAGAACTCGTTAAAAGGCTGTTTTTGTTATTGAGCGAGAAAAATAATAATACTTTTCAAAAGAGCATAAAGTGACAAGAGCCCTGATTTATTACACAACTGTTACTCAAAGTGAACAATTGTTGTATTGCAGTTTACCAAACGACACAATTTATTTGATGTGGCAATAAAATCGACGAAGGACGTCAAGTATTACTACTGTAAAACAACCAACTCTTTTCTTCTCTTCTGAGGAGCGGAGCGCGTTTTATGAGGTTCGGGTTCAACTAAAAAGCCGGATGGTGTTATTACATTCCACACATCGTAGTGATTCGACCAAGCAGCAGCTAATGTAAGAGCACAGGCATCGGATGACGGGACGAGAAAACGAATCCTCGCCTTGCTCTGTGCTGTGGTATGTAGGACAACCCCCAGGTTCACTGGCCTTTTTTCCACAAACAGCGTGCAACATGGTACTTTTAAATGCCGCTTAGGACACAGCGTTTGATTCTTCAAGATTCACAATTTTGGAAATTACATGTTTTAATACCAGTCTATCGAAAGAAATACTAAAATTACATGCAAGTGAATCCTAACAATAGGAACAAAACTATTTATTTTCCATATGTGTTTCGTGGATTACCTGATTTGGGTGAAAGTGTTTGTAGTTATTCATTGCCAAGCACGATAAGGAAAATAAAAAATAAAAAAAATAAAAGAGACATTTTTATTGACCGAGATTTGAGAAGAAGGAAAGAAAAGCACAGGCTATACGGTAAATTTGCTGATGCTTGATTTATTAGCTGTCCGGTGTTCTTGTATTTATGGCGTCAAATTACCTGCTCAATTGATACTAGTTTTGCCACCCTATTTCTAGTACCATAAGGACATATAATTGCAATTTTTGTGTCTGTTGTTACAAAATACATGCATACAAGAATGGAAAATGTATTGGAACCAAATGTAAAAAAAAGAAAAACCTAAAAATAATGTTTGTTCCTTATCCAGTTTTCTATTTCGTAGCAGCTGGTTAGAGAAGTACGTTGTAAAAAATTACCCTCGTACCAAAAAAATATTGGAAATTATTTCTGAATTATATATAGAAATAATTTTGAAATAAAAACTTCAATATTCATTAAAGAGATGATTTTAAAATATCTTCAAGTTCATTATTTAAAAATAAAATCTTTCAGTAAGTATCATATTTTAAATAATTTTAAAGTCTAAAAAGTAGATCGTATCCAAATAATTTTTAATATAATATTTTGAAAATATTAAATAGACGTTTTAAAATTATTTTTTAAAACTTCCTAATTTTATATATCAAAAAGATTCATGGATACAATAATGGGAATGTTTATGAGCATGTATACCTACGTTAGCTGAAAATATAGAATGATACGGATAAAATTACCATAGAACTCTACGTAATGATACTGGAGTGACTGCTTAGTGTTGAAAGATAGACGCCAGAGCAAATATTTAAACTCGTTTGTCCACTTCCAGTCTAATCCAATGTGGACCAAATTCTCAGTTTTATGCGCTTCTTATCGCTGTACGGGCCTTTTTTTTATTCAAGTTTTAATTCCTGACTTATTCATATAATAGTACACCGTATTCCCTACATAACCGAAAAAACTGCCAATAATATTTGTGTGTGTGTTTTTTTTTTAGCCAGAATTAAGACATAAATCAGAAAACGGGCCGCACAACAATATCAAGGGTAAAAAAAAAACTAAGTTAGAACCGAAAATTTGGTCCATATTGGTTTAAACTTGAAGTGGACAAACGAGATTAAGTGTCCTCTCCGTTTCCTGGCCTGGTAAATTCATGAAATTTTCAATGGCAACAGTCAGTCCAATATAGCTTTTAGTTGGAAGTCATTGAAAATGAAAGAAAATAAATATACTGTAGAGGTAAAATGCCATGGAGTTTGGTTGGAAAACTGAACTTTGTTTTAAAAAAAAAGGTTACCAATGCGTCTCAAACTTCAAGTGTATAATCAGTTAATCAGTGTATAAGATGTATGACTTAAAAGCGGACACTGAATGTGGAAACGACTCAAAGAATTTAAAATTTGTCTTTGTTTGTGATCTTTAGACAATCCCGGCTCAGGTCACTAAAGATTAAAGGCTAATTTCAAAGACGGAGTTCAGACTTAGACTAGGTTAGGCTTTGACTTTAAACATCAATTTGGAATGCACCATTTTAGCTTAAAACCATAATCTTTGCAATCGGGCGTAAGAGTAACACAAAGATGAACGAAGAGATGCATGCTAATCACTAGGAGAATGATTTGATCTTAAAAAAAAAAAAAAGGTAGAAAATGTGACTGTGCACATGTAAGATCGGCCGGTCACATAACTAGACGAACAGATGGAAAATGGACGACAAATGTTCACATTAGATTTTCTGGAAAAAGATCGAAAAAACAGAGTAGAAAACCAAATGCAAGATGTGTAGAGGAAATCAAACACTTTTCAGGAGATACATGGATGTGGACAGCAACTTCCCGATATTTAAGTGGAAACATGGGGCAGGCCTTCATCCAACAGTGGATTAGAATTTGGTACTGGCTGAATATGAGACGTAAGCATATAAAAGGCATAGAACTTAAAAAATTACTTTCCGGAAGAGTCTTTTCCAGACTACGGAATCTCTGATTTCAAAATCCACATAAATAACTGGGCAGCCGTTCTAGTGTATTTTGTAGGCCCTATTTTCCAACCAGTTTTTTTTCAAGGGGGTTAATTTCCCTAAGAGTTCGAGAAATAGTCTCTCGACTCTCAAGAAGAAGTTATAACTTATGGAACCTAGTCCCATATCCGCGGAAAGATCAAAATACCAAACAGAGGTGCAAGTACCCGCCTCCCCTGAGAGATTTTTCTGACAGAAACCCTGTCTCCAAGAAATATGTTGAGTACACTAAAGCTGAACGTCCAAACAATAAAAAAAAAACCTTATGTATTATTCGAAACGTGTAACGAAAATGGTCTTTTTCAATCTTTTGTCCCAGAGAGAATTATTGAGGAAGAAAACGAAGGAGGAAAAAGATTGAACTTAGTATTTCGAAATTTTCCAGTTAAACCAAACGGAAGTGGTAGAGATAAACATCACAGAAAAAGATGAAGTAACACCAACAGTGAAGCTGAAGCGTGAGCTGAATTAACAACGGAAGAGTAACTGCGTCCAAAGGTTTTCTCTTTCAAGAAAGATCACATCGAAAAGATTTTTTCTAATAGGAAACGGGAAACTTTCTAGTGCAACAAAATCTGCTTCCAAACAAGAAAAATATTCTTGAAACTTTGCAAAAAGCTTTAACGCTATATTTGAATTTGAATTTAAGGCCTTTAGGCATCTGAGGCTCAGACCGGGATAGGGTGGGAGGAAAAGATGTTGAAACGTAGACGGCCAGGGTCTATTTTTGTAGGTACGTACCATCCCAGCATTTGTCTCGTATGACTGAGGAAAAACCCTGGAAACCCCAGTCAGGATGGTCCTACGCTGGGATCGATCACAAGACCTCCTGAATACTAAGCTAACGCTCTACCACTGAGCCACGGCCCCTCGGTTTTAACGCTATGTCTACTTTAATTGGTTAACGACGAACCTTACAAAACTTCTTTTCTTCTTTAATATTTTTATTTTTATTCTTTTTTAGCAAACAAGTGCAAATATCTCGACTTGCACTAACTTCTCAAAATAGAAAATCATATTTTCGAAAGTATGAAAAAAACAAGATTTAATTGCGTGAGTAAAAAAAAAAAAATCCCTTTTGGCAGGCCGAGGTAGATTTCAAAGTTTTTTTTTTAATTTTCAAAAATTAAATTCTCACCGTGTATGAGCGCTATCGAGAAACTATTTATTGATTTGTAGATTATTCATCAAGAGCTTTTCAACGATACACCACAAGACGTGGTTTTAAATATTTTGAATTTCCACCCCCACCCCCAAACCCCTGAATCGTTGATGTCACCGTAAACTTCATAGGAAGAACTATAATTTATGCAGACAAAGTTTCCCTCTAAACTCCATAGGTGCTGATATATAATTTTTCAAAATTTCAACCCCCTCCCCTGACCACCCCCTTGGGCCGATTTTGCTCATTAACGAACTTAGCTGAGCTATTAAGCCTAGAAATAACATAATAAAATTTGGTTCAAATATCTTCAAAATTATGGCCACTAGCGTGTAAATATCATATATATACTCGCTTTGCTTCGCTGGAAGCTGCGCCCCCTTTATCGTAATCAGACACTCTCTGGCGGGCTGCGCTTTACCGGGGGGACTGCGCCCCCATATGGGGTTTCACTATCTTTTGTAACCTACTTGTCATGGTACACCTTCATACCAAATTTCGTTTGCCTAACCTTAGTGGTTTAGAAAATGGGTTTTCGGGCGGCCATTTTGGACTAAAGATGGCGACTTTTTTAACGTTTTATTATATTGCCGTGACTTACTCGTGAAGGTACATCTTCAAATATAATTTCATTTCTCTAGCTCAAATGGTGTCGAAAATGATTTTTGGGCGGGCATTTTGGTTCCAAGATGGCGACTTTCCTAAAATGTAATATTTTCTTAAACTACTAGTTAAGATATACCTTTATGCCAAATTTCGTATCTCTAGCTCAAACGGTGTCGAAAGTTGATTGTTAGGTTCGACATTTTGGATATCCAAGATGGCGTCTTTGGATACATTCGTAACCTACTAGTGATACTGTACCTTCACACCAAGTTTCATTTCAGTAGTCTCAGCCGTTTAGGCTGTATATTCTACACAACAATGGGCTCGGCGGCCATTTTGCATCCAAGATGGCAACGTTTTCAACATTTTCTCAACCTAATAGTCACCATGTACCTTCATACCAAATTTCGTATCTCTAGCTCAAACGGTGTGGAAAATGGATTTTTAGAGTACGCCATTTTGTAACCAAAGTGGCGTCTCTAGATACATTTTGTAATATTTTCGCAATCTAATAATGATGTACCTTCATGCCAAATTTCATCTCACTAGCTCCAGCGGTTTAAGCACTCTATTCTATACAACAATGAGTTTGGCGGCCATTTTGGATCCAAGATGGAGACTTTTCCAAAATGTCGGATTTTTCCCTTTGCCTAATCATGGTCTTACACCTTCAAATTTGGTGTTTCTAACTCCAGTAGTTTGGCCTGTGAATTTATATGGATAAGTCAGTCAGTATATGGATATATATATTTTCAAAATTTCAATCCCCTCCCCCGACCACCCTCTTGGGCCGATTTTGCTCATTAACGAACTTAGTCGAGCTATTAAGCTTAGAAATAACATATTAAAATTTGGTTCAAATATCTTCAAAATTATGGCCGCTAGCGTGTTAATACATAGATATCGTACCGATTTCAATAGGTAGATTTTTCTTCGAAATCTACTTAAAAGCACCGTACCTGACTTGCCTAACCTCCACGTGCCCTTGGTCACTAATTTTATTAAATTTCCTAATGCATGTATAGTGTATACAAATAAAAAAGAGAAAATTTATTTTTCTTAAAAAAAAAAAAAATACAAAGAAAACCACACCAGGATTCGATAACGGGTTGTCCGTAGTAGCTTTCCGACATGCTACCAATATATCCAAACTGGCAATTGGAAATCAGCTGCTTGGCAGTCTTATTTACGGTTAAGAAGTAATGCACCGGCGCGAGAATGGCTCCGCCTTAATAGGACTTTCTGTATTGAGACACTATTCGACTTGGCACTTGGCAGACTTGGATAAAATAGAACTTTCCGTGAAGCACAATATGAAACTGCTGTGTTCTCTTATAGCAAAAGGCATTATAAAATTTCAAACCAATTGTATGCTATGAAAAAAATAAAATAAAATAAAATGACTATAACTATTTGATTTGACAATTGAGTATGAATTACAGAAAACAATATAGCATTTTCAAACAATTAGACAAGCCAACAAGAAATATTTAACGTACAATTTTAACCAGGGAATTATTTACTTCAACTAAACTCTAGTCCTAAATTTAGTGGGAATGATAAACGACACTGACATGCGTGATCCAACTCAGAACAACCACACCGCCTTTCCATGTACACGCTAATAGCGTAATTCGCTTGAGATTTGGATGAGTAATTAGTCAATGGAAATATTTGTTCACGTTGTCTATTCAGGCAAAATACAAGCGAAGCACGGTGCTAGCGCGTATATGAAAAGGAGTGTCGTGCTTTAGAACACTATCACGGTCTAGTCAACTCTTTCCCAGATAGCACCCAAACTTGCAGCAAGTTTATACGAGGTTTGGCATTGCAAGTTTGCACGAAGTTTCACATTGCAAGTCTACAAAGTTCCTACAATCTTGTAGCAAACTTGCTAGTTGACAGCGGACAAACTTACTACAAACCTTCCGCGCCAAACTTTCTATAAACCTGTCGTTAAACATCAAGCCTATGGCGAAAAAACAACAAACAACTGTTTGGATTAGGGCCCGAACCTAAAACCTCCAAGTTTGTTTGTTGTCCGTCACTCTAACCACTGCTCTATCGCGCCACTCCTGACTCTTCCATTTTACTGGTCCTTTTATGTTACGAAGACTGTTTCTGAAGTAAATGCATGTATATAGGCCGAAATTCGAATCTGGAAAAGCTTATTGATCCTATTTTAGACCTTACTTCGTCGATTTTTCACAAGCGATGCTACTCAGGAAAAGCATAATGATGTGTATACTTCACTGCTCAGTTCGATGCCGTATTGCGTTTTTGGTCTATGTATTGCATATAGGGCCTAATGAAAGAAAGAAATAATTATCTAACCTGAATTGTTTAACTTATTTTCGGGGAATGCGTACAAATTTGAGAATCGAGTAAAATGTTGAAAAATACAAAAGGAAGGAAAGCTGACTGCTGAAAGATGATTGCTGACACGAAAACAAGTAAAAAATTCCTATAAATACGGGTAAAATTTCGCTTCATTTTGGAGATAATAGCGTTTCCAGCTTGGAGCCCAAAATCGACGTCTAACAATGGGAAGACAATGAATAATTCTTAATAAATGAGAAACGATGTAATGAATAAAAATTTCGTTTGCAGAAATTTGTTTCTAATAACATGGTGGATATCAGGAGTAAATATACGTATTAACCGGTTTGTCAGTGTTGTTAACGCTGTGTAACGTTTAAATTATTCAAATAGCACTACGTCGTGTTATTGGGTATACATATGTTATCCTCTAGAGATGGTAAATAATGTACGTAAAGCACACACCGCAGTATTGCAAACTATGGATAGGACAGAAAGGTTTTTGAGATCTAATATAAACTACGCATTTTCCGAGGATATTTCACCCATAGTTTATATATAAATTTAAATTTTAAGGAATTTGGGCAACTATGGCTCAGGCTGGATGAATATGATGGGATGTTGGTGGAATGAAGAACTTGAAAGAAACGGGAGAACCATGAGAAAACTCACGCACGCGGTGTTTGCCCAGCACAAAGCCCACATGGCACAAGCAGGGTTTGAACCGACGACCCCAAGCGCCAGATGTGAGCACTCTAACCGCGGCCCACATATTTATTTGGAACCCCGGCGTTCCAGTTGTTAGTTTATCACTGCGCAGTGGTTCAGAACCCCCCAATAAACAGTTCCAAAAGTTTGTGCTTCAAACAGAACATAATGAACAGCACTTACTATAATAATAATAAAATCAAACCTCTGTACATGACATAGCTGACGTAAGCTGTACTGTCCTTAAGCACTCCTTGCAATCAAAGCCTGGTCATTTCCGGAACTGAACTACTCAAAAATCCCCATAAAAGAGAATTTTAAAAAAGGGGCCTAATAGCGTCCAAAACTATGCAATGAATGAGGACGGGATTTCCCAGACATTCTCTGGATTAAATGTGGGTAGAAATAAGCACGAATAAGTCGACTTTCCGTATGAGTACAGATGATAAACGTAATCACTGGTATCTAACCGGACAATGACAGTCTTTTTACCGATAAAATGTATAGCAAATGTTCGTTGAAATGCACACATTTTACTCCTGTTCGTTATGCAACCACTTTATATATACTATATATAAATATATATATATATCCCAAAACAGGCTTGCCAAGTTTTAATTCTAGGAAAAGCTGATATCAGTATTTACAAAGTCTGACAATGGACAAGAAAAGCTGACATTAAACGTAATTGCTATTCAAATTAGTGAATTAAAAAAAAAACAGTTTATTTGTGAGATTTCCTTTGTGCTATTCAGTGACACACTTAGCTTTCTTTAATAATAATAATAAAAACATCAAATTCCTGTTCATAATATTTCTCCTCATGATTCATCTTGTAACATAGAAGAAAGTGTTCTGTCCATCTTCATGGAGGAATGGAGCTCTTTTTTTAGACTGAATAAACTCTCTCCTGTTACATTGATGTAAAGGCAAAGCTAAAACAAGCCGCACAAACGCGCAGAGTTGATTTTATATTTTCTTATACTATTGCCGTTAGTTTGATTGTCAAAATTACTCTACGTTATCACACAGCTTCTCTTGTACGATTTAGCTGATAAACCAATAAACAAATTTATATTGTGAATTTGATTTGTCCTATCAAAATCATAAACACTGAATACCTCAGGTTGTACAAATCTACTTACGCAGCAATTTTGACATCAAATCCTTCAGTGAAAAGAGATATGAAGATTATCTTTGCACTGTGACATTCAAAGAATGAAATGCAAGCGTGCCTTGAAAGAACGATACATTTCTGTCACTGGATTCTGAAACATTTTTTTTTTTTTTTTGTCAAGTCTCATGGATTTAGCAGAAGAGTTATCAATAGATAAGAAATGATTTGAGAGTTGGATATAATTGCTCCATTAATTCCCAATTATTCCAGCGACAATCATCTTACACTAACATGTTTGATAACACGTTTAAAGTTCGTATCAAGGAACGGGCAAAATTCTGTGTCACTGTGCGTGAATGCCATAACCCTCACGGAAACTGTTCTGAGAAAATCAAGTTTTTTTTGTTTGTTCTTTTGTCTGGACGTCCATACGAATAGCTGCAGTGTGTTTTGTTCTCTTTTTCTCGGACGTCATTGCTTACACAAGTACCACGATTGAAGGGATGACGTACGACATGTTTAGGATTACATTCACGATTTTTTTTTTTTTAGATTATGGGATTTATGCAAGGTGCCACAGAATTGCTCAAACTAGCAATTTTTTTTTCTGAGAGTATTTAAATCACCAAAGTATGTCAATAAGATAACATACACCAAATCTGGAAGCTGCTCTAAATGCTCTATACCCTCTCTATCAGCATGTGACGCAGGCTTCCATGTAAATGGATTGCTTCGTTTTCTACACATGTTTCCAAAATGTACTCCTGTTTTGTCTACACTCAGTTCAACAAAATTAACCTATCTTATCCCAGACTTTTTAAAGCATCATTCATAGAAATAAATGTGATTTTGAAATCACATTTTGCAATTGAATATACATAAAAAATACTGAAATATCCAACTGACGATCACTAAGTACACACGCGTTACCAATTTGACACACTGACAAGCATAGAGAAACGCCAATGCCAGTCGTAAAAGCTGACACTTGGCAGGCCTGCCAAAGGAACCTGTCAAACCTCAAATATATCCTAACCTGAACACTCTGCCCGGCATTCTATAAGAGGGAAACAGGAGGTCCTTTGAATCTCCGTGTCAATAATCACCGCCATTTTTCCGTCACCAACAGACCCGATTCACCAGTGTCTACACACACGAAATTGCACCACAAACATATCCATACGTCGTTTCTGGGAAGGAGTTTTCACCTTCACAGCTTGGGAGCAAAAACCTGGTCTAAAAATATAGTAACTTTTTTTTTCTTTCTTCTCTCCACGTCTACACTCACACTTCCCCTCCTTCCCTGCCCATTCACTTCCAGCTTCCCTCCTTTATTTTTAGCGTTTTCTATACTGACTCCCACTTTTTGTGATTGATTCGGCAACCTACTCCGTTTCCTATACTATATCCCCACTTTCTCTGACTCCATTTTCTATACTAAATCCCACTTTCCCCAACTGCAGTTTCTATACTGAATTCCACTTTTCTGACTACGCCTCCCTTACTGAGTTCCAGTTTTTATTATTATTTATTGAACCCAGCTCAATTTTCAACACAAAACACCATCTCCAAAACCAGTTTGCCATCAGCACATGCACACGCGCAGAACGTCGTCAATTGTTTTTGATGTGGACGTCCGCCATTTTGTTTTTCTATCTCCTTCAATTATGCACGTATGTTCAGTGAACTTTTTTCTTCTGTACAACTGAGGATGGCTGAACCCAAAAATGTTTAGTGACTTCATAGTGTATAGTGTTAAGTGTGCACATGATCTTCTAGATACTACGTTTAAGTACAATTCCTTTCTTCAAATTTCACCTATATATTCAGTGTATATATAGGTAGGCGCAAGGGAGCGCTTTTTCCACACTACAACGCAAGAACAGCATCATAAGCCTATCTTTCTCTAAAGATCTATCGCTGGCACTCGGGCAGTGCTCGAAGTGGGTTACAAAAGGCAAGGGCTAGAAAGGAAAGGGTACGCTTGCACCTAGTGCCGGCGATTGATTATTGAAAGTAAAGGCAATGAGCTCCCATTAATAATACGACAGGTGTATGCCAAATCCGAAATGAAGGTCGAGCACTGGTATCTGGAAGACCAACCATTGTTTAGTAAAGGACGATTGAGAGCATAAAAGAGTTATACTTTGAAATATTATTTTCAAAAGATTGTAATAGTCAAAATCATGAAGTTTAAGGTTTAGCTGCTGTTTATTGTCTATTTATTCGGCACAACTTGATCTAGCTTTCCTTCGGATTGAGATTCATTGAGGATCATGATAATGGCGCACATTGTTCCATCTGCTAAGATTGGTATTGTAGACGTTGTAGGTTGATCATCTTCATCATCCAAGAAGATAGGCTTTACGTAAAGCTGTATTTACTTCTTCGGCTTTGTTCTTTCAACGATGTGCCTGCCGTAGGGTATCCACTCTTTAGTTGAAACTTATTGTTAAAGATATTTTAATGCACTTAAAAATGCACACGTATGCAAAAGTAATGCATTAAGTGCACGCATAAGGTATGCGTGAGTATGCTTGGCTGAATTAGATTATGTTGATTAGGTTAAACACGCTACTCTTTGATATAACCGTTTAAAAACATGCATGACCATCACATAAAATAGACTATTCTTGTATCAAAACAGTCGTAGATCCTTCCTCAGAGATGAGATTGACTGACAGTAACACGTCCACCACGCTCATACAAGAAGTCTGCCAGAAATCAATGGTTAGTGAATCGTTCGTTTATATTTAGACTTTACAAACATATAACATGCATGAAAGCGCACTCTCTACGAAATATACTAATTAATGTTCTGTATCATTATTATTCTCGTTTACCAAATATACGATGTCAAAACTTAAGATTCACAACAGACGAACCTTTCTTAAAAAGATCTACAAAAACAAAGTGTTATTCAATATTAATTTTGACTTTTTCTTCTTGTACTGGATGGAAACCTAGAAACGTGAAAAATCTATAAGAAACTTCAATAGAGAGCACATTCACAAAACCTAATTCCTGGTTCACATTGAAATAACGCACAGAAAAAGAAATCCCTAAGAATTTTATTTATAGAAATTAATCTTTTTCTTACAGAGCTCAATCTAGTTATTTAGTCCCTAAAATGAGTTTTCTCAAAGTAGACAGACACCCAGCAACATCGCTCTCTTGCACTCGGAAAAAGGTAGATTCACCAAAATCCTTCGGCCCGTTTTCACGCTAAAATGAACTATTTATTGTATTTCTCCGGCAATATTAGTACTGTAGTTTTCAGCTGCTTTACAAGCCAGCAGGGAAGTTTCTTGTCAGATATGTAACTACGTTCACAAATTCAAAGATAAAGTAGGAAATTACATTTTATTTCAAAACTCAAGCACACTTCCAACTCTTAAAAGTCAAACTATCATTTTATAGTGACATTTTGCACGCCCGGAGGACAATTATTATATATAAAAAATACGCACCTCGGAAATATTTGTTCTTCCCCTGTCTTTAACGGTACCAATTGTTTAAAATGATAGAATATACTTTCATAGTAGTTCATTCGATATTATTTGCGGAGTGATGAATTACCCTGAAGGAGGCTATCTGATGTTCTGATCGCAAATGTTTGGAAAGAGACGACAGTCTAAGTTGGCGCCCCTTTCATGTTAATTAATTCGAACTGACAGGCAACATTTTGTCATACCCAGGTATTTCTTCCCACAGTTATAATTTACTTCGTATACTGCTCATTTTTGCTTATTGTTTGTGAAATAACCTTAGTAACCAGGGTTAACCTTTGTAATAACTTCTGTATCCTGTAAATGTTTTTCCTAGTGATATGGGTGCGCACAAATCAGGAGTTGTGTCATGTTTATGGAAGACTTTTTTCTAATATGACGTAACACGAGGAATATTATACATCTTAACGTATTTGATAACTTTTGGTTTGTTAAATTGAATTTAAATTTATTTATGGCCTTAAAAGACTCAGGCCGGGATAGGGGAGGGGGAAGTATGTGGGCCAGGGCCTATGTTGAAGGTGCCATCCTGGCATTTGCCTGGTGTAACTCAGGAAAAACCCTCGAAAAACCTCAAGTCAGGATGGTCGGCCACTGGGATCGAATCCACGATCTCTCGAATGCTACGCCAACGCTCTACCACTGAGCTACGGCGGCTCGGTAACTTTTTGTTTGTGATTTTGATTTTGTGGTTTGCTGAAAGTTGATAACGTAATTCTACGCCATGATTGTTAGTAAAACCAGTTTCTAAACCGAGCGAATAGCGTGTTTAATTTCAGTGTCCAAATCCTCTGGCAAAGAATTTGAAGAAAAGCAACTACAGTGCAGCCTATTTATAATGAACTCAAATATAGCGAATTATTGGATATTGCGAACATAAATAAAATCCCCGTCACCCTGCCTATTTAAAACATGGAAGAAATGACCTCATATTACGAACAATATTTCCCGTCAAGCGAAGTTTTCAGAATGGGTTCAGGTTATTGATTTTCTGCTTCTTCATGGTTATTGTTTACATGTAAAGACGGAACTATAAAAGGTTGAAAGCCGTGAACACCCCTTCCCCTTTGTTTCGTAACAGAGCGAGTGAAGAAGAGAGGAATCAACTTTCTTTTGTTCACAGCTGCAAGCTAAGTATGCAGATGATAACCCATTTAATAATATCGCCTTCAGATAAAATGGCATACTGCAGTATATTCTTTTTTAAACGTTTCTGCTTGTTACCAAATCTTTTTCTTTATCGTAATTCGGGAAAAGTACGTGAGTCTATTTATAACGAAATCCGGATATAAAGAACTGATTTTCTTGGTTCCTTAAAATTCGTTATAAAAGGGCTGCAATGTAATATTTCCAAGGTGCACATTATCTATCGCTTCATAGTTAGTTCAATATCAATGTTGTGTACATCTGTCATATATTCTATAGTAGTATTCACTGAAAGACACAGTATGAAGTCGTGATGGATTTAAAAAAAATAGCAACGAAATCATTTTCAGCATTTTGTAGAAACTTTTCGTGTCCACAATACAAAACTGCCGATATTACTAACACTGAATCATGCAAATTTGAAAATCTTAATATTTATGTACAATATGATGATCGTCACACTGATCCCAAATCATATTTGACTTTTAATTTACCCCTGAGTACAATACATGTTACTATAAAGTAAGAGACTTGCAAGCAATATATCAAAACACAAAGAGAGTTAAATAGAGTTCTTTTAATGAAAACTGATCAATACAAAATATACAGGTTGTTGCAAAAGTAGTCATAAATTTAAGAGTGAATACCTCACACAAAACATGAAAAAAATTCGAACGGCCTGTGCCACACTTGGCTGAAGGTCATAAATGAAACTGAAATTAAAATTAAAAATTTTCGAAACATACAGGAGCTACAGGCATATGCATATTTAGCGGCATCGTCACAAATGACGTCATATCTCGACAAATAATGACGCAGTCGTGTCGGCTTACCAAATCAGAAAGTTGGGCTCAATAGGAATTTTTTCTTGTTTTGGTGTGAGAAATTCATCCTTAAATTCATGACCATCATTTCTGTAACACTGCATTACGTTTATTTACAATACATACAGTTACTTACTAGTTTAAGGTACATTATTTATATTAAAAAACTATTGCGGTTCTTCTGTCTAAGATGTTACCGTTTCTTACTGGTACTTTCAGCAAAGCTCCAAGAGGTCATCTTCCCATGATCCTAAAGAAAAAAAAAACTTAATTATATCAGTGTACATTTTTCAATCGACCACCAATTGCCATTCAAAATAAAAGGATAATTTCTTCAACTGGAATAAAAACTTCATGTGTACATGACTTGAGATCCAATGATGCCAGTACAACCTGATATTTAAACCTTTTTATAGACGAACCAGATGATTGCACACATCCTGTCTATTAAAACTAATTTGTTCATCATAGAATACACCTTTCACTATACTAAACTTTAATGGAACTTGGTAAATCTGCAAATTGTCCAAATTGTCAATTGCTTTCAACGACCGAAGCCTTTCACCCTCCACTCAGAACACCGAACCAAGTAGAATCGCACAATGGAATAGAATCTACAAATACCATCAGGAAGCAGAAAGTAACTTAAAATCAATGATTGTGAGATTAATAGAATGAGCTTCAATAAAAAGTCTGAATACAATGTATAAACGTAGACAAATAAAAAATTATTATTTTATCTTTCTCACGGATCGTTTATGTTTCACCCCATAGTAGTAAATCCTTTAAGTTTAGAATACACTTCTAAAAATAAATTGCTAAATGTAACTATAAACGAACAGCTAAAATGGGATCATCACAGTCTTGATCTTGAACTTAATAATAATAATCATAATAAAAAAAAAAACTGAATGCCATCCGCCTCATCATGTATAGATTACAAGGTACAGTCTCTCGACAAATTCTGCTCTCAATATTTGATGCTCTCATTAGCTTTCGAATAATATTTTGGGGTGCATCACATTTCAGTGTAAATACTTTTCGTATACAAAAGAAGGTGTTGTTAGAAGTATTTTTTAACATGAGCCCGAGGTCATCATGTAAAAATGTGTTTAAATCTTAAATAAAAAAAAAGGTTCCATGCCTATATATTTATAAGACAAATATACACACTTATTATAAACGACAAAATAGAAACCTATTTGTAGAAAGATAAAAATTCGCAACTACTCATTCTAGTGCTTACTCTTTGTGTACTAGGCTGTATAATAAACTACCCAATTACCTAAAGGATATTGACAATATTAATAAATTTAAATCTGAGCTGTTAAGTATGTTGGTAAATAAGGGTTATTATGCTGTCAATGATTATTTGAGTGATGACTCATTATGTAATATGTAAATAAGTAATCATTTAAAGTGATGTAAATTGTACTCAATTTTAAAATTATATATCATCATGTGTCATGTATAGAGACAATGACGAGTCTTACGTATCACAGGTCTGTATCACCTATATGTACTACACAGACGAATAAATTTCTATTCTATTCTATATTATCCAGAACACATCTGCTTCTATAAATTAACGGTGACACAAAGTATAATCATACTGTATATGTAAAGCTATAGATACGGTTGATGCTTCCGAGCATCAGGAGAAAAGGTCAAAGAGAGACGTACAGCAAACATGTTTCATTTATGCTAAAGCACTTAAGCTCTACTCAAACAATATTAGAATTCATTGTAGCCGTATATAATCCCTCGATTTTTACGGAAAGATGTTTCTGCCGCACCTACGAAAGCTTGTAAGTATTATTGATCGAACATTAAGACATGCTACGAGAATGAACTCAATACGGTAACGTGTGTTACTTTGTAGGAGGCATTTTTATTTACATTTAAGTAACTGCAAAAATCTTATTCCTTTCGATAGTATTTGGAATTCCGAAGACATTCTGAGCTCCAGGAGAACGCGTTGAATCCACAGCCATGATCGGTTCAACGAAGACCAAAGAAATGCCAAAACATATTCTAGAAACCTTTCATATTCCTTTTTTTTTGGTGACCTACACTAATAATGATAGGACTTTGTACACTCCTTTTTATTTTACTAATAAAATTCGTTGCCAGATATTCGTTGTGTTTTATTATTTTGAACCCGACGATCGCTTCGTACGCCTTCCTGCTCACTTCGTCAGAGGCAGGATCCTAATGATGTGAGCAGGAAGGCTTACGAAACGACCGTCGGGTTCAAAATAATAAAACACAACGAATATCTGGAAATGAGTATTATTAGTAAAATGTCATACATACGTTGTGAAAATCTAAAAACTCCTTTTTATTTTATTATTTAACTTCATCTCTGTAACTTATAAAGATGAGTAGTGAACTACGAGCAGTGTTGTCAAAAATAATCACTTAAAAATAGCTAAAGAGCAATCTAAAAGTAACTAAAACCCTATCTTACCAATGTTGGATTGAGGCATGTTTATCGCTAAAGCATGCACAAAAATTAGCTAAATCCCTATCCACACCATAGAAAAGTGACAATCTTTAGTAGCTAAATGAGTGTTCAAAATAGCTAGTTTTAGCGACATAGTCCCTAAATTGGCAAACTTATGTGTGGAACCTCCGAGTATTCAAAGTCATAGAAAATACAATATTAAACTTTTCAGAGCAATAACGTTTCAGACACCTTACGTTTCTTTCTGTCTTCTTTCAAAACGTAAGGTGTAAAAGACAGAAAGAAGATGTACATCTATTTACAGAGAAATCAAAACATGATTTGTATGTATAGTGATTACCTGAAAACA
The DNA here is from genome assembly GCA_022664845.1 of Lepisma saccharinum. NCBI lineage: Eukaryota > Metazoa > Arthropoda > Insecta > Zygentoma > Lepismatidae > Lepisma > Lepisma saccharinum. The sequence continues at coordinate 20,740 of JAGDQP010004771.1, forward strand.
AGCTGCCAGCTGCAAGGAATGTGCGAAGACTACTGCTTACTTTGGTGGGCTACTAATTTGCAGAATGGTTGTGATAAGACATTTATGTTCAATGAAGTTATAAACACATAGAAACAATAAATAAATAAATAAGAAGAAATAAGTTATTTATGTTATAAATACAAAGAACCCATGTTTTATTAAAATTAACGATGTCTGTTAATTTTAATCTGCATAAAACTGAGTTGTATAAGTGTTATCAAACAGGTGTTTCGGGGAAAGTTGAAGACATTTATATTTGGTCAAGTCACAGTCACGTTTTGGACATCTGATCATATTTACAGATGATTCCTTATGTCTTACATTTTAAAACAAGGACACAGCGTTATCGTTAACGGTTTAAAAAAAAGTATAATATATTTTATACAACACTGAAGACCCGTAGGTACCGCATGTAATTCATTTCCATTATTCTTGTTTCGTCTTCTATTCATTCATTCTTACATTCTAGGACTCTTTTACTCAACGAGCGGAATTGTACCCACCACATGAGAGAGATTCCTCTCATATTTTGCCAAAAAGTACTCTGAATTTACTCCAATCCAAGACACCTGGATTGGGAAATTTAATATTTACCTAAAACTTGGACTAACATGACTTAATGCTGCTAAGCTCTACACATTCTACTGGATGTCCTAACTTTACTCGAATATTTTACGCTGTTTGAACATCTTTTCCGCTCTTAACAATCTGAAGTAAGAACTCCAATGTTTACTTTATATCAAATAAAGACCATATAGGAAAATAAACAGCCGTGATTCATTAAACAGAGACTCAGGGAAACGCACCTGTAATGGACACTTTTCACCGTTATAATTTTTAACTCAAACACAGTTCAAATTTATTGACCAAATGAGAATATTACACGTTCTCCATGATTTCTTGTAGTGATTTCTACCCATTACTTTCATTAACATACACTATTTGAGAGTAAGTAACTTTTTTTTGTCTAACGACGTTTTTGTACCAGTGATGGACACGGAAAAAGCTGGATGTTCCAGTAATGGATATACTGTTCAACTCAAAATAATTTAATTAATTATTGCTGATGTTTCTAATATGAGTACTAAAGAAGATTATTTGCTAAATGCTGTTCTTCTTCGATTATCTGATTGTTTCATGGAATTCCACTGAGTGATCAGTCCGAAGGTCCTGGGTTCGAAACCAGCGGTCGACCATCCTTACTGAGGTTTTAAGTGTTTTTCTTCAGTTATACAAGATGAATGCCCTGATGGCACCTTCACTTTACACCTGTCCTACTCCTTCCCGCTTCCTATCCTCTACCTTATTCCGGCCTGAGTAATAGATTCCTTGTTGTCATAAAAATGCAGATTCTAAGTTGTAATGGAAAGTGTCTAAAACTACAACAAATCATTTCATTAAGGGCATCTCAGCGGCCATCATTGGAAAAAATGGGACCAAAAATTTCCTGACTAACTTATGGTCATGAAGAGTAAATAATCATTCTCAAGTTGAAATATAACAACGAACAGAATTACGATTTCGCCCTCGAATTAGCCGAGAGTTTAGCACGCTCACTTTGTGCGCGCGCGCGGTCATGGGCTCAATTTCCGCTGAGGGTTATTAAAAGGAGTGTTTCGGAGATCACTTTAACAAAAACTGTAAGTCTCGTCCTTAGAAGCTCATAAGCTCGCTTAGGACGTTAATAACAACTCAATCAATCAAGGATTTTGATTTCAACCCAGTAATGAATAGTGAGTGTCCAAAACCGGACAAAAATTTACGTTGTCATACGGTAATGGGCACCCGCTGCTTTGCAAAACAGATCTGTTATAGTTGTTTTGGCCATTTATATGCTTGAAACAAAGACATTTCGTTAGATAATAGTGCAGAACAACAAAAGAATTCGTTATTATAATTTCATGAATAAAAAACGAAAGCTCTTACCTTAATCACTTGCTTAACAGAATGCATGGAAGAGTAGATGCAACTGTTGAACTAACTTCAACATCATGTCAGAAATACCAGATGAAACCAATGACGAGCGATTAATATTCAATGACATCAGAACATACTATATTAAATTTTCCTACGTACGTGAAATGATTCCCGTCCTTAAGAAAATCTTATTTTACGAAATTTCCCTTCAAGTGTCCATTACTGGTGCTTTTACCTTATACTTAGTTTCAGCAAAACTGTTCTATTTACAGCTGCAGCAGTTAAACGTATGGTTCTAACTCTTACATCCAACAACAATTATTATTATTATTTGAAGGACACATGGGAAAAACCAACGTAGTCCAAAAATTGTGAAAAAGAGGATATAATTGGGCATTGTACTGCTCTATTAAGTGATTTCCACGTGACAAATAGTCAAGGGAATCAATCAATTGAGTCAGGAATTATTGACAATTCAAGATGCCGAGAACAATGGAAAAGCATAGAAATTGTAAGTTTATTTTCCTTTCTCCTTGAATATCCAGTTTTTTGACCAGATTGTTTTTTCTCCTGTACCCTTCATTTATTAACATGAATACGGATACAGCCGAACGCCATTTCACATCACCTTTGTATCAAAGTGATTACCAAGAACAAAATCCAGTAACACCTAATCGTAGCTTTTTTTCCCCTACATCAAGCTCCTATCATACTCGTTAGAAATTTCCTTTTGCAGAGGCAAAATCTTGGTGGTGAAGGAAGAGCGTTATTAAGTTATGGCAATCTGTAAACAAACTCAGTCTAGATAATTGGAACAGACCTTATGTTGATAACGAGTATCGTTGCTCTTAATTATGGCCTCCATTACTTTATAAAAAATCCCTTTCGGTAGGCCTACAGGCTGAGGTAGATTTCGAAGTTTCGCTGGGAGCCGGGGCTCGCCCCACAACTTCAGTGCTTTTGAGAGGATGCGCCTCCTTTATCTTAACCAAAATCTTCCTGCAGCACTACACCACCACGGAGTACATCTTCACCCTCCCACGGTTGGCTGCGCCCCCAAAGGGAAGATTTGCCCCATTTATTGTAACCTACTCTTGGTCATACACCTTCATTGAAAATTTCGTTTCTCTACCTTCAATGATTTGGAAATTGGGTTTTTGGGGCGGCCATTTTGGATCCAAGTTGACGACTTTTTGAAAGTTTTCTTATTTTGTCGTGACCTACTTGTGATAGTACAACTTCAAGTAAAATTTCATTTATCCAGCTCAAACGGTGTGCAAAATGGGATTTTGGGCGGTCATTTTGGATCCAAGATGGCGACTTTTCCCAAATGTTGTGATATTTCCCTAAGCTACTCGTCATAATGCACCTTTATGCCAAATTTCGTATCTCTAGCTCAAACGGTGTGGAAAATGGATTTTTAGGTCCGCCATTTTGGATCCAAGATGGCGTCTTTGAACTCATTAGGTAACATTTTCATAATCAAAAAGTGATGTTGTACCTTTACGCCAAATTTGATTTCAATAGCCCCAGCGGTTTAGGCTGTGTATTCTATACAACAATGGGTTCGGCGGCCATTTTGGATCCAAGATGGCGACCGATTTTGCTCATTAACGAACTTAACCGAGCTATTAAGCCTAGAAACA
>JAGDQP010004771.1:24723-78411 GCA_022664845.1 Lepisma saccharinum
AAATTGTCCTCACGATGCTGGGTCAACACCGAAATATTTGAGCCCCCATCGGGAATCGAACCCGGGACCGCTCGCACTGAAGTCGAGCGCGCTACCGACTAGGCTACGCAGGAGCTCATATATATATATATATATATATATATATACACACTTTCATATCGTACCGATCTCAACAGGTATATTTTCTTCGAAATCTACCTAAAAAACTTTTAATATACTAAGTTGTCTTCGTCCTTGTAAGTTAATTTAGGTGAAGCAATTTTGAAAAATTGTCTTCAGTTAGATGAAAATTTTGGAGTTTGTTCAATTTTCAATTAAAATAATATTACTAACCTTCAGTTGGATGCCAGCTGCATACAAGTCTTGTCGCAGGTTATCACATGCTTCCAATAGAGCATCTCGCTTCTCGCTTTCAGCTGCATCAATATCCTACGTAAACAAACAAGAAATAGGACGATAGAAAGCTTATAAGAAATCACATATACTCAAAACACGCTATAATCAAATCGATAAGTGCATATTTTATTGAAACTTTACATTTACTGTACCTTAAAGACGAAAAGAGGATGAAGTGCATTAATATACTATGATTTATTTTTTTTAAATTTAAAAATAAAAGTGAAATTATAATTAAAAGCGGCTTATACACGCAGAAGCTAGGAGAGTCAGAGACATAGAGAGTCACATAAAAAGAAGCATATAAGCTTATTTCTATTTATTTGAAGTAAGGCAAAAATATTTTCAGTAAATAGTATATGGTTGCAAAATAGAACGTGTTAAGAGGGCTCCTCGCTCCAACCCTCCCATTTTTAACATTTTTCAAAAACTAAGAGTATTATCAAAAATGTAAATCATAGCGCACTAGAACTTATGAATTACTATGGAATGCAATGGACAACGATCTCGAGATCGCGTCCATTGACGAGTGATACGTTTTTAAAAATTATGACGTCATTATTTATTTGAAGTCTGAGCACTCAACAATCGACAAGATTTCGAGATCGCTGTTCATTACATATCAAAGTAATTTGTAAGTTCTAGTGCGCTATGAATTTATATTTTTGATAGTACTCTTAGTTTTTGAAATATTTTGAAAAATGTTAAAAATGGGGGCCTGGTGCGAGGAGCCATCTTAACATAAATCCAAGTGATATGTAATGGCATCAACCAATAGTAACATCTGCTCAAGATGGAAAGGATCTGGATCATAATTTCCTAGAAAGTATGGACTGAAAACCATTTTAAAAAAATCCGGGTAAATCCCGTTAAATAACTTTATAACAAACAGAAACAATCAAATACATAGCAAAGGTTTTGGAATTTCTGCATATGTTAGAAGATCCTAATCTAAACTTCCAGGTAAAAAAAAAAAAAAAAAGTGTATAAACAACCAACATTACAAAAACATGGTTTCAGGGATGTGACGGAACAAACAATCCACATGAAAACAAACACGATAATCTCAAACTCACAGACCGATCCGCGATATTCTAGCAGTAGCACAATAAACTTTACAACCATAAGAAAGAAAAGACAAATTACTTAGGATGAAAACAGCCTCATTCACACTGAAAGTCCTTCCTGTTCCCTATTGAGTTAGGAAAATAACGATCTTGTTTTTAAATGGCATCAAATCCTCTTGGAGTCAAGGTGTTCACTGACATTTCATCTATCTGACCACATACGTATTTCATTATTCAGATTAAGGAATTCTGTCAGTTTGGTGGAAAATATATATACGAAACATACATAAGTAAATTTGGGTGGACTAACAACAACGTACTGAAGTATATATAGTAAATACTGTAAAGACAGGTTCTTGAGGTAATTTGTACAGTGGTATGGCTATGGAACGTGAAGACAATGGTGAAAATCCCAGTGGGATATATTCAATTTCACAGAAGTACACATGATATAGAAGTTGTGGTGTGGAATCAGGAAGGTTGTGGTGTCGGTCGTTGAACTTGAATAAGAAGTCAGGTTCTCTCTACATGCTTTTGTTTACAAATTTCAATGATGATCGGTCACAACTGTGGCATATCAAAGGATCAAAAACAATTTATTAAGAATGTACTAAGACAGAATTGATGTTATAACTTGTACAAAGAACTATTCAAAGAATGTAAGTATGGTAGGAATGTGGAGAATTGTTAAAACAAAGAAGTCAGCGATCTTCGTGCCTCTAACCAAACCGGGAAATGGAGATCGACAGACATGGATAAACGGAGGACATTCGCGCCTCACGGCCCGGATAAAGAAAGGCAAGGCAAACGCATTGATCTCTAAGTTAAAATACGGAAATTCCAAAGGGTTGCGTTAGCAGATTTGAGTTGTAGAGTTAACTGGAAGTTGATTGAGTAGTCGATACGAAGTTAGTGAACAGAGCACACCAATTCGACCTACAGACTTTGTCTTCTCCGGATCTTGTGGCAACAGTGTCCAAATCAAGTAAGTGGGATGAGACTACTTTCTGTATCCAACCATGTCTGTCGACTCTCTTGTTCAATACTTTGAGTTAATTAGTAATCTACAACAATGTTTTGTAATTTAGATATTAATCTGCCAAAACAGAATTCGCTTTGATATACCAGTTTTAGTTTAGCTTATGATCTGCCGATATTTAAGTTTTAAGAATTCTCACATTCCATTACCGTTAAAGGAATTTCAATCTTTAATTTTCAAATACTTTCCTAAACCTGAGAGTCAGCTATAGGCCAGAATTAGTTCAAAGTTAATGTCAAATTCAACAAACTAACTGAGCTACGCAAACACTGAATTCTTTGGCGCACATCCTTAAGATTAAACCCTTCAATGCTTTGGACGGGATTGAAGTTGGTAACTTACGGATAGGCGACAACTTCAGAACCTCAAATCCAGTCGGGGAAACGTAGCCTCTTCAGTAGATAACGACAATTATCAGTAGAGGAACAAGTCAACTTAGAGGCAATGTCTCGACTTAAGCGCTTAGTTGTGTGGGCGTTAACCAGCAATTAGAGTAATTATGATAACTGAAACATATGGCATAAGCCCGTCACATATCACTAAGTCACACAACAAATAGTAATGAGAACATTCAAACTGCTACGAAGGTAACTCGCACAATTTTCACATGGCAAGATTGTAAATTCTGTACCTGAGAGCCAGAAGTCATAAAATCTCGTTTAAGAGAGAAAAGAAGAAGAAAACTACTTCCTTTCACATACAAACTAAATGGACAAACTACATAATAGACTTTACTGAACGTGTTTACAACAAGAATCATGTAGCCATTATGTGGGGCCTTCCGAATACTGTACAAAATTGCATAAATCAATTTTTGGTCAAAATTGTTTCCCCCTTCAATTTCCTCGTCTAGTAATTCTAAATATGACCTAAAGCTGAATTTTCTCTTAAAGGACCTTGTAGGTTTATGGAGATTTTTGACATAACACTGCGAAAAATAAAAGGGAAGTTTTTGATGAGCAATGGATTGATGTTGAATTAATTGTTTCGTTTGAGATTTGGAGAACATTGGATAATTACTACATTGAGCAGCATAATAAATGCCCCACCCAGTGTGTTAAAAGCAGGGTTGGGTATGAAGGCGCTCAATTTTGTTGAGTTATGAGTTGAGCGCGTTCACTTTTTAAAACGTGAGTTTGAGCGTAAAGGGCACGCTCACTTCCTATTAAAAATACCCTTGAGAAGTTGTTATTCCTAAGTGAAATTGACCTTTGAGTGTTTGTTTAGCTGCCTGACGTTCTTTTCCAGCATTCTAATTGTCTAATGTATGTACTGTCAGAGAAGCAGGAAAGATAATTAGAAGAAATGTACCGAATTATTTGAGTTTAATCTTTACCGAAGAAATTTAAGTAAAATTTTACATTTCTCATTTTAAACAGAGTTGAATGGTTTATGTTCCATAAATACTTATAGCGCTTTAATATAATTGTAAACACAGAATATTACCTTGATAAAATAGTTCGACGGTTGACTGTGATGAGAATTAAACCAGTCTATTAAATTAAGTGTATTTGTAAGTACAAGACTGAACGTGTACAGTACACCAAATATAAATGAATTCTTGTTAATCCGATAAAGAATCAATTGTGCAAAAAAGATATGGAGAAAATTCCTTGACCAGCGTATGCAAGTTTGTTTTCGAACTGAAGCAAGTAACCAGTAAAGGGAACTATTTGGTCACGTGCGAATTATGTCCTATAAAGACAGCTGCATTATTGAATTTGAATCCAACAAACAGGCAGGTATTTACTAGGGCCCTGAGGATCCGGACTCTCATCCAAAATTTAGATTTTTTTAAATTAGTATCAATTTAGGCCAAATTATATGCAATTTACTTACGTAAATTTCACACACAAATAGACCTCTGCCCCACCCTCTCCGAAGACGCTGGAAAGCTTCCGAAACCAACTTCAGATGCAGCACGTCACGCTTATTTACTAAATCTCTGCTCTAAATTAAAATTTTTAGGATTGCAGAACGCACTATTTTTGGGTGTATTGAATTGAATTTTATCCTCAAAAGATCTAAATTAAAAATGTACCGTATTTTGTCTTCTTGAATAGAGGGCGAATGCTTGTTTACGAAACCATACATAATAAGCGGGTAAAATGCAGTTCGTGGTAGCCAGAAAATGTATAAATTATAGGAGAAGTGTAAGGTTTGTATCGTGTGTGAAATGCAAAATAGAACGAAGTTTTGAGTCACGGAAGTATGAAATGAGAGTGGAAGAGTGAACATTTCGTAGAACTATTCCGCTTTTTGCACGTGGAGGGCAGACATACGGAGTGAGTTTTCTGTCTATTTCATTTGAAGACTACAGGGAAACAGCATACTTTTTCCATTTTTGGCCAAATTGAGAAAAGAGTATCACCTGTTTGCTCTTTGAATCGACTTTTTAACAAACTATCATGAATGAAGAGAACATACATAATCCGTCTATTACAAGCAAATCTTTATTTGATGTGCAGAGCTGTCCGTAATGCTGATTATGATCTTTTTTTTAACGCTCTCCTGTAAAATCAAGAAAATGAACGAAGTACATTCTTTTCCTGTGCTCTTCATAAAATTACGTCTACAAAAAGCACTTCGGTTGGTAACAGACACTTAGAAAAGTTACAATACCTTGGTTGATTCAGTCTTCCTTAAAGCTGTAAGTCGTACAATACTGCGGAACTGCACGATGCTATCCAATAATCGTTCAACTTTCACTGGGAGGGATGATGTTTCATTACTTAGTTCCTAGAAAAGAATAAAAGTAACACTAATTTAGAAAGCCCTGTTTCATGAAAGGAATAATTACACCAGGGGCAAGATGTTGTATTTGCGCCCCTAACCTTGCTGCGATGAAAGCGTATTAACCTCCCTCCATTTGTATGCATTAAGTTCTGCCAATATTTACCTCATCACAGAAAGAAAAACGAATCTAACACTTCAAACTTATAGACAAGGTTAGGGAGGGATAAATATCTCATTATTTTTAAACATCTATTCTTTAAAAACCTAAGCAACGAAGGAAAATGAAACACATACCCACTTACTCGTATAAGATAAAATGAATTGTATGGGCGGTAACAGCATTATGGCTTACGCCCTTCCCGACTTACTCTTATTGAGGAAAGAATGTTTATTTACTGACAAGCAATCCGATTTTCCATACATCATCATTTTCACTACAATTTTCTGTGGCAAAATTACTGAATATAACACTTATTGGGCGTTTTCAACAGTACTTACAAATGTTCAACATCAATCATCAGCATCAAAGTTTTGAAGAGAATACATTTAAGATGGGAGCCACTATTTCTTGAACACTCTCGCAGTTTTTGAGTGAAGTTATGACATACTTTGCGTATCACTCCCTGGGAAATAACAGCAATCTTTTGGGTGATGACCTTCTTCAACCCCGGTAGTGTTCGACGTTTTAGGGGTAGAATTGTAGTGAAAACGATAGTGTACTGAAAATCTGGTTGCTTGTCAGTAAATGACATTCTTCCCTTAATAAGTAGTTATGTATTTAATTTTTGTTAGATATTTAAAAATGATAATATATTTATGCCCCACCTTTTATTTGTACTACATAAACCAACACATACACACTGTTATACAAGTAAATAAACCATTACACACACCACTAAAGTTCACCAACGTTATATATAATATAAAATAGATACAAATTTAGCTCTAGAATGAAAGAGAACTTTTCGGTCTCTCAAAAGTTTCCAAAGATCCGTCATCATCTCTCGGACGCGGCGGGTTTAGGTCAGATCTGTCTGTTCAGCCCATAAAAGTTTTTTTTTTTTTTTTTTAAATACATACAATTAGACAGTTCCAGACAGAAATAAATATGCAAGAAGGTGAACGACCTGTGTACCAACTAATAAACTATAGCAATTTCTCGACACTGAGCAAGGAAAGAGACTTACAATTTGTTAGATGACTTAATATTCTCAACTGCTCTTACCCATCCGTTGGTTTTCTTAATAACGCAGGACTGACAAGCTCCTATTATTAATAAAAGCTCTGAATAAGGACACCCCTTTCACTCTTTATGGACATATCGTGTCCTTTAGACCTGTTTATAGCAAATCTGGCCCCTGTTTTGTTATAAAAACTTGAATGTGGACGCTTGCATAGTTATTATTTATTTACAATCTCCTCTCAAGATTCTGGCGCTCCCCTTTACCTCGCGACTGGAGCATCCCTCCATGAGTATGGCCCTGACTTACAGTAAATTTGACTACATAATATTAAAGTACTCGGTCGAAATCCACAGAGTATTCGGAAACCAAAATCGTCCAGTCTGTAAGGAGAATCTCACCACGAGGAGAGAAGTTATTTTATGATAAATAAAGGATAAAGGAAGAAACACGATCAGTTTATGTCAAAATCTGTAGAGTACCGGTATTTGTCTGTATATCACTGTTTTATGTCATTTCGTGTGTGTGTGTGTGTACTTATTTTTAGGTGTAATTTTCTTTATTATTATTATTATTTCGGTTTTTTGTTTTCGTATAGAACATTGTAGCATGGTCAAGTGGTAGATAAGGCTCTATCAGCCTTAACTTCGCCATGTAAAAGAAGCCAATAAACTAAACTAAACTAAGAAAGATCTGAATTTGTTTGCGAAAAGACAGTTTGGAAATGCTCCAGTGAATGTTCAGGAAGGAACGAATGGGACGGGTATTTACCTGCTTACTTCTCAACACGAAACTAAATTTGATACACTACTTTCACAGTTTCAACAGAAAAAGCAAGTTATCTTGAAACCGAAATAAGCCGATTCATGGCACACAAGTTATCAGTACTTAAACAAGATATTTGGACACCAAGTGTACATTATTAAGCTGTACAAGCATATGTAATCTACTCCATTTACAAGTCTCTTAGTCAGTTCGGCCGGTGTGGCCAGGGTTTGAACCTGAGCCACCTCCTCCGTGCTCACTTGAACTCAGCGACTTTCGCCACTAGACCAGAGAGACTGAGTTTATAATGTACAAGGCCACTCATTTTGGCCAGAAGAATTTCGTAACTTTTCAAGGGTTTGCAGATGAGTAATCATATATTTGTAGAACACTATATTGCAAAAATGATATTAAATAAGGAAATACGTAAGTCAACAATTAATCATTACTTCATGTCATTTCTGACCATTTATTCAAATCAGACGAGTACGACGGCCAGAACCACCCATCAAATTGTTTAGGACACAGGTTCGAGAGAATTCTGCCATGGAAGTGTTCATTCAAGTAATCTACAACAACATCTGTCGTAATGTATTTTTGCCCCATCGATTTGTAAAAAAAAAATTCCTCCTTGATATTTCCAACACCATATCAAAAATGCTGCAACAATGTCATTACAGAATTGCAGATAGCGTTGCTGTGCACCGATTCTACCATTCAGAAAGAACAGTTCAACAGGAAGGAAAAATGTTCCAACGAAAAAAAAAAAAAACCAACAACTTCTGAGCTCATGAATTTGTTTGACATTTAACATCAATGACACGGTGCAATGTCTAAAAAAAATTTAACTTAAAGATACCCTGTTTCCTAATGACCCTATAATAATAAAATTAACAGTAATAGTAAACAAAACTAGCAATAGAAAATGTAAGAGAAGCGTTCAATAAACGAGTATTCTTGATCCAATAGGCTGCTAAACATGAAATTTTGCACAGCTATTAGAGTATGTCTTTAAAGAATAGATTAAAAACAGCAGTAATATAATTTTACCACTTTTCTAATGCAGAAAGGTATTTTCTAGAATGTTTAGGTGAGAAGACATCTAGAAGAAGAAACCTTGCTTTAAGGAAGAGATTCATGAGAAACGAAAACTAGCAAGGCAGCGATGTCTAACAAGGAAAAAAAAAGAGGATATGCAAAGCATTGCAGTAACGCGAAACGTACCGCCACTCGCGGGTTTAGAAACAAAAAGTTAATATATCAGGCGCAGACTATTCAGAAGAGAGGAAAGCAATAGGGCAAATCACGTACGTGATATATACAAAGGGGTACATTCGTCAAGAAAATTACACTAGCCGAGGCTAGGGACCATTAAAAATGAACGTGGAGATGATCTAGCGGATCCGATTAAAATTCTAGATGTGTGAAGAAGTTATTTCGACAAGCTTCGGAATGTACACAGCGGAGAACAAACAGATGAATCTGAGATCTATACCCATAATAGTGGATAACTTAAATTAGTGAGATCAAGATCGAAATCGCAATAATAAAGAATTTAAGAAATTTCAAAAACCAGGAACTGCCAACATTCTAGCCCAATTAATTAAAACAGGAGAAACAGCACTAGTCAACGAACTACATAAATTGGTAAGTACTACGCAGAGGAGCTTCCAACGGAATGGATGGGGTTGTCGTGTCGGTTCGATCCCGGTTCGTTCCATGTGGGCTTTGTGGTGGACAAACACCGTGTGCGTGAGTTTTCTCGGAGTTCTCCCGTTTCCTCCCACTTTCTTCGTTCCATCAATTCTTCCATTATCATCCATTCGGCCTGAGCCAAAAGCTGCCTAAAGAAATGGAAAACCTCAATAACAGTCCCAGTTTATAAAAAAAAAGTCGATAAATCTGATCGCAATAATTACAGCGGAATCTCATTACTCCCAACATGTTACGAAGTGTTAAGTAATATCCTGCTAACAACCCTAACCGTATACGTAGATGAAATAATTGGAAATCACCAAAGAAGAAATAGATCTACGTTAGACCAGATTTTCGCCTTGAGTCAAATATTGAGTGGGACGGTTCACCAGTTATTCATTGAATTCAAGAAAGCATATGGTTCTATCAAAAGGAAAAGACTATACTTGTATCATTTGGAATTCCGAAAAAATAAAATCTTGTTCAGCAAGTGAGAACTCTCTAATTTTGCATTAGAAAATGAAATTCTAAAAGTAAACGAGGACACGAAAGGACTAATACTGAATGGTTGAACTAGCTGTTTGTATACGCGGATGATGTAACTTTATTTCGGGACGATATAGATGCACTACATAGTAACAACGCTGTGCTAGTAGAAGCTTGCGGAGAGATAGGCTAACAAGTGAAGTAGGAGATACTAATATATGATAACAAGACGAAACATAGAGGGAGGAGGAAACAGGAGTATAACAATTAAGAATGAAAATATGGGGAAAATAAACATGTTTAAATACTTGGGAGCATATATAACAAGCAAAAACGAGGTTACGGAAGAAATAAGAAGTCGCTTAGTATTGGGCAACGCATGTTTTTATTCTGTCGAGAAACTTCTAACATCGCGATTAATAAAGTTAAAATAGAGAATATGCAGAACAGTTATTCTGCGGCAAATGAACATGAATTGCGTGTTTGGAAATAAAGTTTTGAGAAAGATATATGAGTTGATATATGAACGCAACGAGAATGGAGAAGACGGCATAACGAAGAACTCCTTAAACTGATTCACCCGGTATTTTAAGAATCATGAAATCACGACGGCTAAGATGGGCAGGTCATGTAATCCGGATGGGGAAGAACGTAGATTACATTCCAACGTAATTGAAAAGCGAGACGGAAAGAGGTAGTTTAGAAGACCGAAACGTCGTTGGGAGGAAAATATTAGAACGGATCTTCAAAAGATACGTGACGAAAATTGGTTTGATCTTGCTCAGGAAGGAACCTATGGCGAACGTTTATTCCTACGGCGATGAACTTGCGTGTTTCGTAAGCTCTTTAGGGGAAAATTACGAGTTAATTAATTTTCTATTGGCTAGACAGCCAGTTGTGCCCTAAGCCTGTCACATCTAAGGAATAACGACCCTCGGCGAAAAGCAGAAAGTAACCATTCCTTCCTAGATCCTTAAGTAATGCAAAGTGTGAGCATACAAAAAAGTAGATTTACTTTAGTTTGTGATTCAACTTCTAACCGAGTAGTAGCTTCTAAGAACGATACCTACTATCAATGTAGGTTCCGAACCACGCACGAGGTTGAATCCGAGGGAGAGTGCGAGTGACCAACATACCACACTACTCACCATAATAAGTGATGAGGGTAGTTGGTTGGTTTCTAACATTACTCTATCATCTCTGGAAAAAACGAAAAAGATTTCAGTGAGATCGATGTATATCTTTGAACATTCACAAATTTATTTGTGAATTACAATTTTATTAATCCATTCAAGCATAATATGAAACGAAAAGTTCCTTCTACAGCTCGTGAAAGTTATTATGAAGAAAAACACACTTCTCTTCAAGAATTAACGAAATATTAACCACATATGAGCAATGCCATATTTTCTGGCACCTAGCGGATGCTTCTGTTAGCTATTTTTAATATTTCTATTTTAAATATTTTAATATTCCTCATGTATTATTCGTAACAACTTATAATACGAAAAACACATTCTATTACGATGTAAATTCTGAAGCTTTGTATGACGAGGGGCGCACTTGTGGTAGTATCCATAAATTAACCCTATCCTAACACACAAAGACTTTTTTCGAGACCGATTAACTGCAGTAAATCTACGTGACATACATTCTGCGAGTAAATGGAAGACAATCAGAAAGAACATAAGTCATGCCGTCTGGATTGCTGCTCACAGTTTCCTAATAGATGTAGAATCTTGGGTACGAATGGACCTCTCTACCACGTGCTATAAGTGCTTGTAGGCAAACGTGGTATGTCCACATGTTCCTCGAACCACTTCAGGACATCCCATAGCTGTGGGGTACTTTAAGACCATAAAAGGCTGCAAATGGTTACCAAGGTTTACAAAGTACCGTCACCGGTCGTTGATGTGTTTAGGAGGACCAAAAGTCAAATCCATAACACGTGCACACACACGACCATCAACATGCTGCACGCTTCCTTGTCGAGAACTTGGAATCCATGGTCTCATGGGATCTGCGCCACATTTGAAACCTACAAATCAGCCAAATATAAGTGATTCCGTGTATCATACAACCAAGCCACATGCTGCCAATCCTTCAGTGTTCTATTACCGTGTTCACAATCTCAGGTGAGGCGCTGCGTCCGGTGTCATGGTATTAACAGAGGTATTCTGCTGCTCTCATATTCCATGGACGCTAAAGAACGCTGTACTGACCTGTTGGACATGCGTCTGGTACTTCTTGGATTAAACGTGGATGTGATCCAAGTCAGTGCTGCACGTCTACCACGGACAATTTTACGAAGACGCCACTGGTCAAGATTACTAAGCATCCGTGATCGACCACTGTAGTCCATAGTGGATGGCAAGTAACGTTTTCCATTCCCGGTGATCGAGGAAGTTGAATGTTAGCACAATGTCGGAAACGGAAAGTCTTATCTGCCCCATGACACTCATTACCAAGGCCCGTTCGAATTCCGATAATTCATGTCTCCTTGGTATGATCAGACTGACACACGGGGCAACATCTCATAATTGGTCAAGGCCTTGGGATTCGCCCAACTCGTCACGTAACACTTTACTTACTGCTATCCCATGACCTTTGTTATTTAAATGTGCATTACCTGTCAACGCCCTTACGTACAAAGGTGCGAATATGAAGTCACTAAAGTTTTATTCTGTGCACAATTACTGAAAAATAAATTTTCCTTACCTAAATTCCTGAATAGAAATCATCATTGCAATGATCATTATAATTTCCAAATGAAAATAACAAACAAATACTTAGCACAATAATTTTATTCAAATCAAATCGTGTGTATATATATATTCATTTTCTTAATCCCAGAAAAAAACATATCTGGTTTTCAAAAATACGACATGTAATACAAAGTATCAATAATGACAATTCACAATACACCTTTAAAGTAACAATGATCTTTGTTTAAAGTTTCTTTTGTAATTTTTAAAGTAATCTAACTACAATCAGTAGTATTACGTTAAAAACATTGTAAAGAAAAACTTCAATATTCGTATTGTTTGTAATATCCGAAATAATGTAAGAATAACGCAGAAAATGTGTAGTAATTGTTCATGAAAACGTTCTGTACTTCTGATAATTTACCATAGAATTATTTTTGCATATTTAATTGTGGGTTTAACGGTCCTGCGTTACCATATCGATCCCTATGGCCACCACGATTGCGATGTCTTCCATTTTGTTTACCTTCTCGAAAACTAACAAATGGGTGTTTACTGGTGATATTTGTATTGCCTTTAAATCTTCGGCGCTGTCCATATCCAGCTTCTGTTGTCCAGCATAAAATACTTCATGGAATACATCACCGATTTCTGGTAATTTGAAGTTAGGTTTCATTTTTAATACGTCAGTTTTGGGTACCACCTGATCATCGGTATCTGCTGACACTAATACGACGGCACGGTGTTTACAATTTTCAAAAAGTGACATCTTGCGACGTTGTGCATTTGGATACACATTCGATTGATCTATAATGGAGTTTCTTCGTCGGTTATCTGCGACTCTCAGTAATTTATTGAAACATTCTGTGCTTGTACCGATGAAAGCTTCCCAGTGATCTACATAATTTCCGGTGGTTGCAACATTTGTTCTCTGTATTTTATCCAACAAATGATTTGTTCCCAGAATATTATACTTCTTTTCAGGATGTTTTGCTACTAGCTCATTTATCCAAGCTGTTTTACCAGATCCCGGTGCTGTTGTCAGCAGACACGAATTTAAATTGGAATTATTAAATAAATCAGTTAAAGGCACTGTTGTTCAATTTGGTTGGAATTTAAGCTAGAATTCTCCTCTTTTGGATGTCAATAGCTCTCAGTCTTCTTGGAACGATCCTATCATCAAACGTACACAATCCGCTACTTGTCTTGAAGATCAAGCCAGGCTACTAGCAGCGTATTCACCTGAGTCCGGTGCTTGGCTCCAAGCTTTGCCTTCTCCTCCTCTTGGCCTACATCTTTCGAATGAAAGCTTCCGGGTTGCTGTTGCCTTACGTTTAGGAGCAGACGTCTGTGTACCTCATCGTTGTCCAGCCTGTGGAGCATTCGTGGATCAACGGGGCCTTCACGGTCTCTCCTGTGTCAGGAGTGCTGGTAGACACATGCGTCATTCTAGTGTCAATGATGTCATCCTCAGAGCTCAAGTTTCTGCTAATGTACCATCGGTTCGAGAACCATCTGGCTGTAGCCGCTCCGACGGTAAGAGACCTGATGGAATGACACTAGTTTCCTCTATTATGGGATTTCACCTGCGCTGATACTTTCGCCATTTCAAATGTTACTCATTCTTCTTTGAAAGCGGGTGGTGCTGCTATTCGTAGAGAGGCCGATAAAAATCGAAAATACTCTAATCTACTTGCACAGTATATTTTTGTTGCGATCGCAATTGAATCAAGTGGTATTTGGGGCACGGCAAGCCTTAATTTTATTAAAGAAGTTGGTCGGCGAATACAGATCGTTTCAGGTGATGCTCGCGCGACCACCTTCCTAATCCAGCGCCTCAGCATCGCAATTCAGCGAGGGAATGTATCTTCTATTCTTGGTACGTTGCCTCCTGATAAGGCATTAGATGAGATTTTCCTGCTTTAAAGATGTTTTTTTAAAGATTTTATTAAAATTTTGTTTAAATTCAATTGTTATTTACGACTTTTATTACTAATTGTATTCCTGTATCTGTGATTAGCTATAATTTTATGATAAAAAAGACAACAATGAAAAAGATCATTATTATTTATTATTATTTTATAAGTTTGTGATGTTTCTCGTGTACTGATTTCGTCTGTAATTGAGTAATGGTTTAGAATACGTAGTTACAGAGAATTACACATATAAAACCATTACAAGAAATGCATGTGAAGAATTATATGTGATATCTTAATTGTATTGAAAGAAGAGTTATTAAATGTGTTTGGTGTCCATGTTTTACATATTAGTACCATGTGTGGTTTTTCCTTTCTGTTAATTTGAGAGATGGTTTCTGATTTTAGTATAGCATCATTAGACGTAGAACCTATGGATAGTATTGGTGGAATTGACGATTACTTCTACTTCAGAGATATGATTAATGGTTTTAATAGTTTCACCATTTTAAGAAATACAGCACCTGGCAATCCACACATCATAATGACCTCACAATTCTCTGTCTCCTTGGGGCGGTTTGGACAAGGTACTCTTTGGTTCAACGGAACATGACCGACAAAAAGGAACTCTGGTAATAACTGTACACAAGACTCTTCTTGATCAAAATTGACCTTAAATTTACATTTTTGGCCATCAAATGTGAAAATAAAGCCTTTCCTTCAAATTCCGCTTTCGGTACTGTGCACGCCATGCCTTGAGATTGACCATTCACAACAAATGACAGCGAAATAGGATCACTGCTCAAATCAAGATACACTCCAATTATATCTCAAGTTTGGAATTTTGTTCCATAATCAGTAAAATATCCGTTTGAACATGCTTTTCCGGTACTATCGTATCCATATATTGTCCTAAATCTGACGCTGATACATTATCAATGAAGAATCCAATTCTTACTTGATAAAGATGAGGTTCATTTCTAAGATGAGAGATATCCAAGTGTTTTAGTAGTTGTACCTCGTAATAAATTTTGCTGATGTAAATCCGTATGTTGCTTACGCGCCTGCCCAGAGTAAAGTAAATCCACCCTCATGCATTGGAGTTCCTGTTGTGAGATTAGCTTTGTCAATGACGAGGTTCAAATCTGAATCGTACCAGTCTAAAACTACAATTGAGTCATCCAAGTCAGGTTCATCATCACATTCTTCTTGTTCGTTTCTCGCTAGACTCTGAATCGCTGTAGAGCTTGCGTCACGTTTGCGTTTCTGCCCACGGCTATTACTATTATTACTATTAGTTACATCTTCGTCAATTTGTTGTGTTACGTCTTCGCGGTAGATTTCCTGTGGCGCGATATGTTCTACTTCCACACTTTGTAGTGAAGGATATGTGTTAGCTGCTTCTTCTTTGAGAATACGCACTAGCAGAGATAGAAACTGGTTTTGCGTTAACTCAGCGCTATCTATACCTCGCTTTTGTAGTTCTTTTCTCAGGTCAACAGTTTTCATTTTGCTAAGTTGCTGATGGTTCATCTTGATTTTCTTTCTAGCTGATTTTGTCTTGTACGTACGTACGGTTTTTTTTTTTTTTTTTTCTCGCGAATATGTGGAATATAACTTGACACCTAAAATGTCATAAGCGCTTTCTCGAATACAGAAACTTTTGCTTTGATGCTTGGCAAATATATTATAACTGATAACAATGTTTTCTTTTTTAAAATATTTTTTTATCCATTTTTAGCTTTTTCAATCTGTCCCACTGTTATCTATGGTGATGAATAAGTGTTCTATCTGGGTACAGTGAACTGTCTGTCACTGTCCTCCAACAGATGCAGATTATGTTAACGTCCTAAGGACGGAGCTACTCCATTGTAATCAATTTGTTTCAGGAAAAGCCGAAACCCCTCACACAATTCCAGTGATTAGATTCAATTTTTGAATATAGTCACTACATCTGGAAGTTGGTTCCGATTCCTCTGATGGTCACTGTATTGACAGTCATAATACGGGTACCTATGAATTTTATCAAAGTTCTTTGTTTTTTAATGAAGAACAGTAAATAAAAATGTACATCCTTGGACATGCATTATGTGACGCTGTACAGGAGCACATAAGTTGCATACACGAATAAAAATACACGCTCGTTTGTTTGATGCATATCCATAGCAAGAAAACATTGAAAGATTGAACTTTTGTTTAAAGGTACATGGTATATGCAAGTGGAAGGATTTTCCTCCCATTCTTCCTTAAGAAATGATGTACAAATAGCAATTAACGATTTAATCCCTGGATATATTTGCTACTGTCTCAAAATTATATTAACTGCACATCTTCAATGTATCACAATGTTTCCACGGTTCTCACCTTAAAAATCAATGTTTGCTTTAAAGCAATACGTACCACAAATATCATTAATTAGCAAAACAATTAAAAACAACGAATGGTCTTCAACAGTTGGAAGAAGAAGAACATTTCACCAAATATGGAGCGCAATTGAGTATCACACTATGTAATAATGAGAAATACTACTACTTACATTTTTCCTTAAAATATTGACTCCAAGGAGACCCATTGTTTGCCTCAAATACGTAGTTGCAGCGGCCACACTAGCAGGACTTCGTGCATGTTGATGGCTCTAAAGAAATCATTGAAGCGTATTATAACACGTTGAAACACAATATTTGTATTATTAATACAAACTCATTTGCATGTAATTTTGTTGAAAACAAGTATCTTATTCAAAAATGAATAAATCAAGCGAGATAATTTACCGCCTACGTGACAAAAATGTGAACACTAAAAACTGAAATTGCATACTCAAGTGCACTACAAATTACTATATGTATTTATTTGAATATTTTTGTGAACGATAGAAGAGAACACGGTCTATGACATGAGATGTTATTGAGGTGAACAGTTTGAATGGAAATGAATACTCTATATGTTGTTAACTTTGATTGGAATAACAGTACTGTTTCTATATTAATTTCTATTTGACATTTAATGTTTCGGGTGGATTTGTCTATAAATATCTTTATTTTTCCTCGTTGAAAACTGTAGGCTTATGCGTTTCAAATTTCTTTCAAGCAAACAGTGAGTAAATACGAGTAATTTTATAGTGTCTATAAATGCATACTTCCGCACCTATAAATACCTAATATGCAATTTATTCCAATTAATTTATCGTGTTTAAAGTCAGCTTTTTATTTCTCCTAACCACGAACCTACCATGAATCGTCAAGAATGACATTTCTTGACGAGTATTTATCCTGTAAAAGTAGCGGCCAAGGCAGTTATCTGGTGAAACCCTGAAAAGCTCAGCCGGGATGGGTAGTAGTAAGACTCGAATCTGGCTGCATTCCCATTGCAATCCGAAGTATGCACTAGACAATGGAAGCTGGGTCTACTTTAAATAATATAATTAAAGCGAAAGAATACAGCAAAGAATAATTTAGCCTGGTAAATTTTCCTGTTCAACCTGGTAATTATTTTACTTACATCGGGTTTTGACTGCAACATTTTGTTTCCTTGTGAGATGAACTTAATTACAGCATTCATTCCCTTAGCAGTGTCAAAGTCATCTGCAAGAGCTGCTGTAAATGTTTCTTTAGTCTCGTTCAAGCTCTACAAAAAGAAAATATACATATATAAATTATGGAGTACTTCTTACAACACATAAAAGGCAGATACAGTGAAACTTCCGAATAGTGGACATCGTTGGGACCTAAAACATACTGTCTACTATTTAGAAATACACATTGAAACTTCCCTTAAACGCCCATACGAAGTTGAAATAACAAAATGATGTACAAACTGAATCAATGTATGAAGTTTGTGTACAGTAAACAGAACTCCAGTACAGCGTCGTAATGACGGCAATAGCAGGACAACTGTGTGTAACAGCGTTGCCAATGTCAAATACAACAGTATTCTTGTTTTCACTTGAGTTTTGTTACTCGTTTTGTCCTTGTTCCTGCATTTTATTATTATTATTGTGTGTGTTACTTGTTATTGCTGTTAAGCATCCTAAGAACCCGCGACTACTCATAGCGATCTTCAAAAGAGAGGAGAGAGAGTTACAAATCAAGACATCATCTGTCTTCACTATTCCTCGATAAGACGACTACACACATCTGAAAATATCTGAAGCAGAAACCCGTACAGACGACCACATGCTGGTTTTGTCAGTTTTAGAGAGGTTTTTGCTTTGGAAGGGAGCATTAGCAAGGTGTCCGTGTATAAAAGAGTCCGCTATTGAGAGAGTTTTCTTCCGTAAGATTCACTGTTGCCTACAGGGGACTTTAAAACTGTCCGTTATGGTAAGTTTCACTGTATATATAAACAGAGCAACTAAAAATATTATAAAATATCTAAATACAACTAGGAAATAAATAAGACTTATTTGTCGTAATTAGGTCATTGAAGAACTGTGCATTATACTTGAAACCTGGAACTTTCTGTTTCTTGTATTCTCGTGTTCAGACGACCTGGAGATTCGCGCTCTCACTATCTGTGCGTGTGGTCACTGGTTCAAATTCTCGCTGGGATCTATTGAACAGAGTGGTTCAGAGACCAATTTACCAGGAACTGTAGGTCCCGTCCTTAGAAGCTAACCAGCTCGTACGTTAATATCATTCAATACTCTCATGTTCTGGTATTTTAAGTAATCGTAGCGACAACTACGCAGGGTGCAATTAGGTGTTCCTTTATAATAACTCCTTAGCAGAAAAAATAATAAAATACAAAAACTCTCTTGAAAATTACTGCTTCAAGGGAAACTACATAGTTTATGTTACTGCAGCAACGTTTTACACCCTAAATAGTAATAAACATCGTAATCATCAGTAACATCAGCGTCGCGGAAAACCGCATTTACGTGGTGGCAATAGTTTCTTACGAAGTGATACACAGCACAGCATTCTAAATATACACGATAAATGTATGCAGTCAAATAAAAATAATAAATTATGTTTAACAAAAAATGTACGTAACAACGCAGACCAAATGACACATTTCAGAGGACATCTCCCATACGCATTCCCACATTATTTAGTACAAGAACACTAAATTACCGAAAATAATTATAGTAATTTCCAAAATTCTACACATAGTAGAATTTTCCTTTTTTCGTTATGTATGTCGTTTCTCATCTTGTTCTCCAAGTGGGGATTTTTACGAAAATATTATGAATTAAAAATTCACTTGACATTTTTCTGCACATTTTTTAAACTACGAATTGTTTGTGACATTATCATAAAAAAGAATGCCCAATAAAGTGTTAAGTGTGTGTTCTACCATAAGTGACGTAACGAACTAAGAATCACATAACTAATAATGAATATTTCATTAATCAACCATCACCTATAAACACAAGATATTTAAAGTATCTTTCGGTAGTGATCAAGTGTACGTTCAGTGACAGTGGAAGACCTTGACAAAAGAAAAATAGTGACTACATGATGTTTGTAGTGGACTAAAAACATGGCCGCAAGCCATCATTACTGTAACAAAAATGTACTCAGCTTTATAGTCAACCTGTACTTTTGAAAACAATTAGTGACCCAAGGTCGAGTACTTCTGTATAAGAAGAACATGCCTTTTTCTGCCGCTCTCTTGCTGCATAGATATTACTACCAGTCAATGCTCGACAATTATTTTCCTATTCTAGTCGACTTCTATTCGTCCTTAAATCTTTTGGACACAGAGTGGACACCATCTTAATTAGTTTTGATATCCTCAACATAGTTTCCATCGCGTAAGTGTATTTTAGGCTTCCACTTTGACTCTCTTTAAATAACTTTTGTCATTCCTGTTTCAGATGACATCTTTTCATTTTGTCCATCTTAAGTAAAATCACATTAGGCATGAGGTTGTTTGCACGTTTGGGATAGATTTAGTCTCACCGTGAAGATTATATTAATATCTGCTATTAAGCAACATTGTTAGTAAGTGATATTTAATATTTCATAGATTTTTGACAGGCAGAACAATAAAGTAGAATACGCAATTACATTATTTTAGTAATACCACTATACTACCATCCCGTTCTTTATCCATTAGCAATCAACCCTGTATATTTTGCATACTCGTAACTACAGCATCTTCACGAGAATACACGTGACTAATACATTATAATGATTACAGTTTAATGTTCATCTGGACAGTAAAGTACCCAAATTTGCATTCTTTTACACATTTATATAACCACGAGACCAAAGTTTGGTTATTGTTTTGTATTATAACGTACATAACGTATAAATTTCTTTTGTACTTGTTCAGGCGACCGAGGTAGTCGTGCAATCTGAGGCTTTACGCCAGCGTCTCCAAGGTCGTGGCTTCGAATCTCCCTTGGATTTCAATAAGCATTGCACTCATATAATCGTGACGGGCTGAAGTCAAAGTTACCAAAATGGCCCTTAGAAACTAAGGTTTACAAAAGTTTTTGTATTTGTTCAATTTTGGTATAATAAATAACACTTGGCAATGTAAGGGATTACAAATGAGATATTTAATTAGCGTAATTGAGTCAGAGTATGATTCAAAGAATTTGGGTTTAATTAATGTCGACCTGGACAGTTGACATCTTTATTAAAGATTCTTTGGTTTTCGAGTTTTCAGATCTTAGAAAGTGTAATTGATCTGTGTAGTTATATTTGTTAATTTAGATAGTCTGGAAGACTACATTTTTTTGAATAAATATTCGTCTAATATCCCAGAGGTATATAATTTAAAATAAATACATCTCAGATTTGAAGTAAGGACTGAATTGGTAATTTTGATATGTGACGATAATGTCAACAGTATGTTAATCTATTATTGAGTTAATGATTGCTAATTTTCATCAAAGGAATTTCACATGCTTGCCTTGAAATATATCGTAAAGATTTATAATGATGAGAATATCTTCTACAGTAGTTTTGTTGGTTAAAGGCTGTGTTTTAGATACTCCCCCGAATGTAAAGATACAAAATAACCTAGTAAATTAACTTTTTACAGGCAATTAAGTTCCGTACTATAGAAGTGTATTCCAGTCTAGCACTTACAATAACAAATACATATATCTGAAATTTCTCTCAAGACCCAGATTGCCAAAAAAATCCCACAGTTCTCGAGGCCGATATCGTTAACTGATGAACAAAATATAATCTGCTTTCCTTGCATACGATAGGAAGTTTGTTTAACAAGTGCTTACTTCAATTTTGTTGTTGTTAACCCAACTGCTGAGCTGAGTTTATTTAATGTTGACCGCAAACAATGTACATCCTTGGATGCTTCTACCAACTTATTCGGACTTAATATCATCCGCATACATTAGGGTACCGGTATGAACATTTACAAAATCAGGTAAATTGTTGATGTGTGTGTACCAAAGAGCAGGGGACCTATAGAATACCTAAATACCACAACCGCCTTAAATGACTATGCAAAATATCATCTTCCGAAATTCAATATTCATTTATCTTTTTTACCATTCACTATCAAACACTTACACATTTAGTCAAATGTTTTAAAAGCCTACGAAATTACTTGAACAATTCATACCTGTAGCCAGTCCGATTCCTCAATGACTCCAGTATCTTTATAACCATGAATATAGGACTCACAATCATCAAGGAAACACTCGATCTTCTTCAAGACAGCAACTGCATTCTGCATAGAGTTATCAGTGTACTCAACATCTGAAGGGGAGAAAAAAAAGGAAGTCTAATACAAAATATACATTACAGAAATTAATTTTATCCATAATGAACCACTTATGCTGAAAACACTTTTACTGGCCATATTTTTTTTACCCTCTCCCGGTTCTTAGTGTACGGATTTTTGTTGAGAACACTAGTCCTGTGTGAATTTTACTCCATTCGTTGATATTCTGTTTAAAATACACCAGAGAAGACTTTAAATATAATCTTGAAAGGGATAACACTAAAAATTTCTTATACATCTCTTCAACTCTATTATGGCCTGAGCTTTAGATGCCTACAGGCCATAAATTAAAATTAAAATTCTACTCTATCATCTAAACCTTTCTTCCAGTGAGAAAGACAAGAAGATTGTCATACTGAAGCACACTTTGTACAAGAGCGTAATATAGTATACAGTGGCGACAAGTTACCTAGGTATATGGGCCAGTGGGGTCTAAGCTCACCCAATATTTGCCGTGTATTATTATTATTTATTCTGAAGGAGATATACGGTAGACTGCTTATTTAAAAACATGTTATGAAAACAGTTTACTATGCACTGTAGGCTTAATACATGAATACAAACCCTAAAACGTGACCATCAGTTTTCCTTGCACTTAAAAGTCTTAATCAAACTACGGTGTTCAGACATCCCAATTTAGTCGGGACTCTCTTTTTTTCTTGAGTTCATGTCCCGACTTTTTCCGGACCTAACTCTTTTGAGCCCACCCAATCTTTTACATAAGTTGGCGCCAATAATAGTATACAGAAAATTTTCCGTCTGATATATCTAAGTTAAATAAATTTGTATGCCAGTTCTCTTAAAATTTTAGCAGTGTATTGTATGTGAACACCATTTTAAATTCATATCAATAATTATGCGTAAGTAATTTAAATTTTCTTCGTTAACAAGATAATTGCAATTACAATTTCCACTGTTTTTATGATTAAGTAGCTCTAGTGACATGTTTTGTAGTTGTACAACCAAATTGGTGAAAAAGAAGTTTCATCCTAGCCGAGTCTAATGCCAAGAAATAATCATTAGGCCACACACATATTTTTCAAGCTTTAATTTAGTTTTCATAAAGGTTTCTGCACATATATTCCAATGACAGTAAGTGAGGTATCGTCCGCAAATAATTATGTATGTCTATTTAGCTTTAAGTTAACATAGATCATTAATATATATTAAGAACAGAACTCGCTTTAACATATTAACTTTACATTAGTGAAATTACCTATACAGTTATCTATTTGGATTCTTGTTTTCTATCCTAGTTTTTAAACTAACAGTAAACTACATCCCGTACTCCTCAATTCTCAAGTTGAACTAATAGAATTTTATATGATAGTGTCTCAAAATGTTTTGGCGAGACCTAGAAATATTGTGGTAACCTTTTCATTCCTGTCAATATATTCACAAAAAATTACTGTATCCATTAATTAAAAATTAATTTATATATTGCATCCAACTTCAACATTTTTGGTGTGGGAGGGGCCATAAGATTTGCAAGTTTTCACTTATACTACAAAATTATTATACATTAAAATATTTGAAGAATTAACCAATATTCAAAGAATACACAACATGATAACTGTTTAGGTGCTAACGTCAACTTCGAAGTTCGGGAGTGGAGAGTGGAGGAGATTAATTCATCTACTCTCAAATTTCAATTTGCTCTCCTTGACAACTTCTGGCCAGTACTCGTCAGTTTTACTACACGCTGTTGCGAAATTCTTACTTCTAAAGCAACCATAATTCAGGCTGGATGGTTATTCCATACTTTAACTTACTGTTTCTCGAAGACTTTTGCCCCCTGGATTGGTTAACTTTTACATAACCCAAAAAATAATTTTTCAATTATATGAATTGTACATGCAGTTCCTTACAAAGCAATACTTACAGTTTCTATAGTGAGAGAGAAGGCAGAATATCCTAAACTGGTTGGCTGAGAACGATTGAAGGAGCTCCTGAATACTGATCGTGTTTTTAAGAGATTTAGACATTTTCTCACTTCCTTTAAGATGTAGATGACCTGAAAATCGAAGCTGTATATTAATAAATCACAGCAACACTCTTACACATTTCTTAACTTTCGACTGTTGATAGTCATTTAGTGCATCTATGGAGATGATTTTAATATTTCCTTTGAATTACTTCTATTTACATCAGTTTTCAATGGAGATTATATTCACTCAGAGGCTCACTCGCCCGGCCGGAAACCCGGGTGGGTCCCCACCAGTCCTTTTGTTCTGGAAGTCTAATGTTACCCATAGAGAAGGTCACTTAATACACTTTTGCTGTTACTGGTAGAGTTAGGGTCTTGTCGGTCTTCCAAAATTACCAATTTCTTTTTATGACCAATATAAAGGCAGTGCTGAAGCTATAATCTCAGCAGGCCTACTGTAGCACCCTCACAAATTGCAAGAAGAGGCCATGTAAAGTTTAATGGTAAGTGCACAATGCCTTAATATACTCATATTCTTTTAAGGCACTAAATTTACTTAATAATTTGTATCGAGACCTGGTCAGTATCCTAAGGGCCCCAGCAAGTTCATTTCTGGGGCCCACTAGCATGAAGGATATTGAAGCCACTTAAATGGTGCTTTTTGGAACCCACGCGCCACAACGCCATGAGGTCCCTTTGGTTACCAGTCCGCCCCTGTATTCAATCAAGTACATTACTCTACGCCGTTATGTTTAATTACCAAAGAACGTAACTGTATCTTTCAACATAAGCACAGACTTCGATTTCGTGATGCACTGTTACTAATAAAAAAAAAAAAAAAAAAAAAAAAAAAAATGCTTGCACCTAAAAGGGAGTATGTTCTGTTACTTACTTACTCTATGGCTTACGAAACTCGCCAGTTCATCGCTGCAGTAACAAACGTTCTTCATAGGAATCTATCCTGAGCAAGATCAAGCCAGTTTTCACAGTGGCGGAAAAGATATTATTGATTTTGATGACAGTTCTTTTCACATAGAAGACACACTACATTATGCTGGTTACGATATACAGTACATAGCGCTGGAAGTGTGACAGGTTCCTTTCGGGATGCAAGGTGAAGTCCCTACCTACAGTACTTGTAGAGATAGAGATGAGGACGTAATTAGAATGAGTCTTGCATCAGTTTACAGCCGTCCTCCAGATTGTATTTATTATTGAGTTACACGCTCTGTAGTGTTCAACGTGTTACCTCCAATGTTCTCGTAGTGATAAAGTATATTATTTTGCTCAAGTGTTTGTATGCACTTCTTGTGTTAGATTATGGAGCGTAAGTAAGTCTTTCTTAATTTAATTTTCCCATTATACTTGCTCTTTTGACTTTTACCTATATGTAAGTTACATGTATGTATAATTGGTCCTTTAGCCAAATCTCGTTACCCTACCCTCTTAAACTTTTCTAATATCTTTCTATTTTGCTGAGCATGCTTGCAACGGAGAAAGATCCCTACTTATTTATATATGTATATGATTTTTGTTCTCCACTGTCCAACTTTCCACTTAAGTATGTTGACAGGGTTGCCGCAGAATAACTAGGGTCAATTTCTCTGACCTTTCCATAACCTTTGGAGAACTCTTCTTGACCATCGACACTGGTATTGAGAAAACAATAAATTCCTTGCCTTAATGTGCGGCCTCCGCCATTACGATAGGCGCTCAACACACTTCACCGAAGGTCGATTAAAACTTACAGGTTAAAACTACTTTATATTAAAGGGGAAGGGAGGTCAGTTCTTGCTTAACCTTGTAGTGACATTTACCTGCTGGAATCATAATATGGAAAGTTTAAGCTTGAGTCATTTAGCATCTGATGAATCTTTGTACGATCCAGAGAAATTCTGTGTCGACTGTTTTCCATCTACGTGTTCAAGTGTATATATATATATATATATATATATATATATATATATATATATATATAAAGGTAAATTTTAGACAAATGAAGGAGAAAAAAGGATTACTTACAACTTACTAACGCACTAGATCACACATATTCACATGTACACACAAAAAAGTCACTATATTTCGTGTATTCACACTTTCTCAAGTAGAGAGCAAGACAGCGAAGTTCACGTGTTCACAAAGTACAAGTTTGAAGAGACAGTGGCGACACGTAGCGGACAAAACATCAAAACTGGAAAACAAATGACTGCTGCAGCGCGTAGATATCCGGCACTTGAAATAATAACTGTATAGCCTGTAAGTACAAGGTGGGGTACCCCCTACGACCAGCACCTCAACACGCCGTCTGTGGGAGAATGCCTTTATACACGGTTTGAGCGCGAAAATAAAACCTGGCCTTAACCTTCAATAACTCTAAGCTCCCCTTTTCCTCTGCATTTTCAACACATTTCGACCCACGATCCCACCTTGTCTTCCTAACTACGTTTTCCTTACTGAGTCCCAGTTCTTTTGATTTTCTTTTGTACCCGGTTCAATTCGCAACACAAAATACCACTTCGTTAATCCCTTTCCCATGAGTACTTGCGCACGCGCAGACCGTCGTCACTTGTTTTTGATGTGGGCATCCGCCATTAGTGGTGAACGTGTGTGAAACGAACTTCTTTATTCTCTTCTACTGATGACGCATATGCGAAAATTCTAAGTAACTCTACAGTGTTTAGTGTGTACTGTTAACGTGAATTTCGTCAAGATATTACGTAAGTACATTCCCTTTTCTTTCTATTTAAATTTTACCTATTATACCAGGTGTATGAATAAGTAGTTTCCGGTTTATCTAAGAGATGGCGCCAGCGAAAAGTACGCAGCGCATTCATTTGACACATACGTCATTTTGTTCGTCTGACATTAAACTACAAACACACACAAGTTGAGTCCGCCAAACACTAGCGTCTTTGTTTTATCGTTCAGTGATCATGTCGAAGTTTGTGCCTGAAAAAGAACATTTGCGGCACGCATTGCTTTTCTTATTTAATCAAAAGAAAAAAGCTGTTGAAAGTCATCGTGTGCTGGTAGAAACATGGTGAACACGCTCCATCGATTAGAACATGTGAGACATGGTTTCGACAATTTAAAAGTGGTGATTTCAATGTGAAAGACAGTGCGCGCTCTGGTAGACCACAAAAGTGCGAAAACGAGCAATTGCAGGTGTTATTGGAGGATGACCCAACTCAAACTCAACAGCAATGCGCACAAGCATTAAATGTGTCACAAGAAACAATCAGCAGACGTTTACGAGCAATGGGGAAGATCAATAAACTGGGTAAATGGGTCCCACACGATTTGAATGAACGTCAAATGGAAAATCGCAAAGTCACTTGTGAAATACTGCTTCAACGCCACGAAAGAAAATCCTTTTTGTATCGAATTGTGACGGGTGACGAAAAATGGATTTATTTTGAAAACACGAAGCGGAAAAAATCGTGGCTTTCATCTGGCGAAGCCGGTCCTTCAACGCCAAGGCCAAATCGCTTCGGCAAGAAGACCATGCTTTGTGTCTAGTGGGACCAGAGCGGTATTGTGTATTATGAACTCTTGAAGCCCGGCGAAACCGTTAATGCACAACGTTATCGCCAAGAAATGACTAATTTAAATCACGCATTGATCGAAAGACGACCGGAATGGACCCAAAGACATGGCAAAGTGATTGTGTTACACGACAATGCGCCGTCTCACACAGCAAAACCAGTGAAAGACACCTTGAAATCGCTTGGATGGGACATCCTTCCGCACCCGCCGTACTCCCCAGACCTGGCGCCATCTGACTATCACCTCTTCGCATCAATGGGGTACGCGCTCGCAGAGCAGCACTTCAGCAATTTCGAAGACGTTGGAAAATGGCTCGACGAATGGTTTGCCGCAAAAGACAAGCAGTTTTTCTTTCATAGTATGCATCAATTACCTGAAAGATGGGCGAAATGTGTAGAAGCTGATGGCCAATATTTTGAATAAAACAAAATTAATTTCCCTTGAAAATTACGTGTTTTCTTTACCACAAAACCCGGCAAAAACTTATGCATACACCTGGTATTGTCTATCCGTCGTTCTCCTGTATGTACCTTATATATATTTAAATTATGAGAACATGTTTGTGGCACACTGTGAATCACAGATTCTCACCTGAGTGGAGCCAATAGTTCACCCACTGAGGTACGTTGTGGTAGGCACAGCACTGTGCTTCTTCATTCTCATGATGAGGAAACATCAAATCTATTCCACCGGAATGTAAGTCTATGTTGCTGCCAAGGAGGGCGCTGAAATGAAATGGGAAACAGATAAAATAAACTAGTCCCTCGACAGAAACACCAAAATTAAGATAGTGCAAACTATTTTATAATAAAAAACTGTATAAATAAGAGAATTCTTTAAAAAAAAAAAACTAACAAATTTTACATTTCTTTACTACTGTCATCATCCCACAGAAGAATGTTGAGATGGTTCTTACAGAACGAGAAGCGAAACCTTCTTTCCATTATGAAATAGAATCATACGGGGTAAGTATGATCAGGGGCCATAAAAATTTCCTGAGATGTGATACAAATCTGAAACTATTGTTAGTAGTTGGGAAGTATCACAAAGGATCCCATTGATCAATATAAGCTCCATACAAGGAGTGGTTTTTAAATTATGCAATTTTCAAAAACGGAAGAAAATTAATTTGAAATCAAAATTGGACAACACTAACTTCAAATTTCAATAGCGCAATGAGTTTAACTCCAAGGGAAATGGGAATTATCTCGTTTTGTAGCATAATGTTAAGGCTTTCTCATGAGCACAAATCCAACATAATAGTGTATGTTGCTTGTGATTTATAGCCCTGGGAAAGTGTGATCCGGAATGCGGGAAAGGATGACCACGCATTACAAGTGAAGAATACTCTTGATTTAACCACACTGAATCAGTAGTAACAACTTTCGGTGAAAGTTAATGAAGTAATACTTAAAATCTTTTCTTGTTGATTTAAACTGTTTAATGATTACTAAATTGCACTCTGTTACCTATCTATACAAGTTCCTGCCTTTCTATTTCCATAGCAGATGGTAGTACAGAAAATGGATTGTCGACAGACATTCATATTGGACATATATTGACAAAAAAAAAACTGTCAGACTAAACTTAACCTTCTCAGGCTATACTGACAGCCATATCGTCATAAGTACTTTACGCAATATCTCACGAACTGTACAGGATATCAAAAACATTTTTGCTACGCCAAAAAAGATTGGAGTTTTGTCCAACATTCTGAAAATTAGTCGTCGTACGGCGTGTAGTGACGTCCAAAACGTGAGTAATTTTGGCTTTTCTTTCTTTGAAAAATCGCTAAAAACAGCTATTCAACTGAATGTGACCAAACTTAGGGATACTGTGTAGAGGCATAGGTCACATATTTTACATAAGTAATAATCACTAACTAGTCACTGCCCTAGAGGGGGTCCAGTTAGGGGCAAATAATAGGGCACAAAATGATTTTTTGAAGTGAAATTTCCCTTTTCCCGCCATTTTCGCGTAACAATGGAAGAGAAACATCAAACTGTGCATCAGCAATAAAAGTACGCCTGAAGAAGATTCCAACGATGTACTGCATGCTTATCTACGACAAATAGGTCCTGAGATGCATCTCTCTCAAAATGGCCACCAGAAGAAAGGAATTTGACTATCTTTAGGTATATCTGTCCAACTATGGATCCGAAAATTCTTAAACTTAGCCACATCTTGTACTAATGCCTCTAAGATGAGATGTATATGTTGGAAACTCCACCAGAATTTATTTGGAGGCTCATATATATATATATAATAATAATAAATCACAGCCATATTCAATCCACTAGTGGATGAGGCCTCTCCCCGAAGGGAGGAGTTGGTCTACTGCTCCCACGCTGACCAGACGGGTTGGGAGAGGAGAGCCGAAGCTCTCACTATGATCGCCCACTGTCTTTTATTCACAGCAGCTCCCCAATTGTCCTCACGATGCTGGGTCAAAGAAACGACCGAGACGACGTCCAAATGTAAGATGGGTAGATGAAATCAAGCGTTTTTCAGGAGCTACATGGATGAGGATATCAGCAGACCGAGATATGTGGAAAGAAAAGGGGGAGGCCTTCATCCAGCAGTGGATAGAAAACGGCTGAATATGATGATATACAGATGCTTATCAGAATAATGGAAACACCTGAACGAAAGTGCAACTTACCAGATTAATATGGTGTCGGGCCACCTTTCGCCTTCAGAACAGCCTTGATGCGACGTGGGATGGAGGCATAGAGGTCGTGAATGGTAGCAAGTGGAATATTACACCATTCCTCGTGCAGGGCATCGGCCAGTTCTGTGAGAGAGGATGGAGGTGGAAATCGTCGCCGGAGTCGTGTTTCCAAGATGGACCACAGATGTTCAATTATGTTGAGATCTGGGGATTGGGCGGGCCAGGGGAGGTGTTGAACTTCATCCCGATGTTCCTCAAACCACGCTGCAACAACTACAGCTGTGTGAATGGGTGCATTATCATCCTGGAATATGGCGTCATTGTCCGGGAACAACATCCGGACCATAGGATGCAAGTGGTCTCCTAAAATTGCGACATAATCGTTGGCAGTGATGCGTCCGCGAAGTGTGACCACAGAACCCAATGAAAACCATGATATTGCGGCCCACAGCATCACCGTGCCGCCGCCATGTTTTACAGTTGGGCGGAGACACTGCAGATCATACGCTTCTTTGGGCGTTCTCCACACATAAACACGGCCCGTGGTTTGGAATAGGGTGAATGGTGACTCATCCGACCATACCACA
This sequence comes from Lepisma saccharinum, assembly GCA_022664845.1. Taxonomy (NCBI): domain Eukaryota; kingdom Metazoa; phylum Arthropoda; class Insecta; order Zygentoma; family Lepismatidae; genus Lepisma; species Lepisma saccharinum. The sequence goes on from JAGDQP010004771.1 coordinate 55,145, forward strand.
CGTTTCCAGTCGTCAACGGTCCAAGTTGCATGGTCGCGGCACCATTTGCGGCGTGCTAAAGCGTTCTGGTCCCTGATGAGAGGTTTGGCCCGTGCAACACGACAACGTAAGTTCATGTCATGTAATTCGCGGCGGACTGTGATTGTCGAAACAGGTTGGGGGAGGTGCTGATTGAGTTCCTCCGTCACTTGCGCCGCAGTGGCACGACGGTTCCGCGTGACAATGCGCTTTAATACCCGGCGTGCCCTGTCACTGATGCTTTTCTTCCGCCCACTGTTCCGCTTCCCCGATGTGGTTTTCCCGTGTGTTGTGTAGGCCGTCATCACCTTCGACACTGTCCCTGGCGACACACCTAACACACTAGCCACTGCCGTCACACTCACTCCACATAACCGCGCACCAACAATTTGCCCTCTTTGAAACTCTGAGAGGTCTCCCATTTTACACTACCTCCGTCTGCTGCAGCCACTGCACACTCCTGTTCCACGACGCCTGACGTAGTATGGAGACCGACCTAACACACCACCACCAGCAGTCCGGCGCTGCGGTCGCCACGACACCACTGCCAACCCATACATCTGACGTGTTGCCAACTACAGGTGTTTCCATTATTCTGATAAGCATCTGTATATATATATATATATATTTCCTATGATGGGGACAAAAGAATATTTTTTCGGGACTAAATTTATCTTTTCCTAAAAATTTCTCGAAACTATTAAAGACAAAAGTTCAACAAAATGTTGCCAGTCAAAGTATGTTTGAAGGTGATTGCAATGAGGTATAGTTTCTCTGCGATAATTAGTACCTGAAATATAGGTAAAGATACCTATCTAAAATTGTCTAGTCAAGGAATTGACTGATTGCCTCGTCAAAAACTATACGCAACTATAGATCCGAAAATTCCCTTTCAGCGGCTTTTTTCTTACTTCTGTGCTAGTTCCCCGTCTTCAACCGAACATTAGTTTATTATAAGGTCCATAACGAATACAGCGAGGAGTCACTTATAGTTAAACGCAAATTACAGGCTGAGTAAGGTATGACCGAAGAAATGTCTCTTTCCGGACGCATATACGACACATATTCAGCAGTATCGTATATTTTAAGTCTGATTTTTTCACGCGCTATACGATGCATGAAGCTAGTGTTCGATTTGCCACAGGAAATACCGGGAATTTTCCCTAGTGCATGAGGATTTTATCCCCGGTTGTTGATCTCGAATATCATGCCAACCAGGGATAAAATCTTTGTATTTCTACCCAAACAGATAGTAGCTTGAAACTTACCAGCAACCACTAGTTTTAGGATACCCCCCTTCGCAAATTATAACAAATCGAACACTGTATAAAGCTATGAAACTTTGTGGATGTATTGACAATAGACTACCACGAAAGCATGAAGCTTTTTATGTTAATCGAAGAGTCCATTACGGCGGAAGGAGCGCCAAATCCCGAAAAAGGGATTTTCTTTTAAAAAAAAATCTCTTTCGGCGAGATTTTATCCTAATTTTCTGCGACTTATAACTACCACCTTACGTCACTGCATTCTATGATCCATGACGAACACAACGAGGTGACTCTCACTGTCGTACGTCTATTCTGGTAAACACTGCACGATGAAAGTTGATCTTACACGTCTATGACGCCCGTGCATTTGGAAAAAATCAATATATTATTCTTTCCCAAGCTACTGTTGTCCAGAAAATGACGAAATTTTCGGGACATGAAGAACTTGGGTTAAACATTCTTACAAATACATCCATGACCTTGAAAAGGGGGATTGTGAAGCAGGAATTTTTAAAAGAAAAAAAAAATACAATTTTTGATGGCGCTTTTCCCTACTTCTTCGCGCGAGTATAACATTTTATCCTGTGGTCTAAAATAATAAGACTAGGTATCACTCACTACCTCACTACAATTATAATGGGGGCGGGGTGGGGGTGATGTAAGCGAAATCCATTACGCACCGAAACTTATGTCCCATCTCACTCTACATAAAAAATTCCCTCTCGAGATACCTGTTGGAGGATTTTCCCGAAACTGTGCCAATGTATGGGGTAGCATGGAGTGTCACTGAAAAAAAAAAAAAAAAAAAAAAAAAAAAAAAAAAAAGGTGTCACTGAAATTCACCCCTTTCCGACGTAGGAATTTCCTTTTCGAAAAATTCCTTTTTCAATAGTAAGTTGCAAGAGGTAAGGTAATTTTCCTCTCTTCCTCCGTTGTAAATTAAGTTAATCCCCACACTATATACGTCACTTTCTTGGTCGCTAGCACTCGTTTATTGCTCTGTGTTAATTGCAGCTCCAACTATGGTCACTTTAATTAACCCTATGCAACGTCAAAAAATCCTCTCATCCTGCGAGTTTTAAAAATTGTATGGAAAAAATCTTACTAACACAACAGAAAATAATGAAGTTGACAAAAACTACATACTTTATTTACTACATCTTTTGTTGTTTTAAATATAATAATATTTTAAAAGTAAAAAGTAGGAACGTTTCTTTATGTGCTTTCATTGAATAATTCAAGGTGTAGGTGTGGACATGTAAAAAAATGTTTCTGGTGGCAGGTTCGAGGCCTGATATGCCTTACAATATACGCTAAAGAAAAAAGTACGAACAGAAAGTAGTTTACCTTGCTATGACTGAGCACTCTATATGCCATCCAGGTCTCCCTTTTCCAGCTCCCCAGGGACTTTCCCACCAGGGCTCTCCTGGTTTTGATCCCTTCCACAACGCAAAATCAGACGGCGAACGTTTTTCCGGTCTTACTGTCCAAGACTCATCTTGTACTTGGAAGGAGAACTTTCCATATTGAGGATATTGTAAGGTATCAAAATACACAGAACCTACAAAATAATAATAATTGAAGTTGTCAATAAATTTAAACCATTTTACTATGTACATACTTTTATAAGCTCTATTCGGAAGTTAAAGTTAGAGCAGGGTTTAGTTCTAAATTGTGCATAACATTCATTTGTTAAAACTTCGAATAATCTATTAAAACTTTAGACAAAATGCCTAATATCTAATAAATACGTTAGTCTTTTAACGATATTGTGGTGAAGTCCTGTAATCAAACTACCCCGTGAAGGCAAGATGGAGAGCTCCTTTGTTGGCAAATGTCATCGTATGTTGTTTTTTATATTCACACCCTGCCTGGAAAGTAAGGCCAAGCATGCTTCGGATTCTATTCTAAAAGTAGAAAGTGTCCTTAGAAGAAACATGCTCGATTAAAACGCACCACTTTAACGGAGAAGAGCACGGTGAACAAAACACACCACAGCAAATAGCTTATTAATCCACATGTTACCACACAAAATAATGCTCAATAATTTAGAAAAATGCCGGAAACGTTTGCACATGATGTACACGGTGAATTTTAATTTTATTTATGACCTTTGGGCATCTAAGGTTCAGGCGGGGATAGGACAGGGGAAAGGATTCGAGATGGTGTCGGCCAGGGCCTATGTTGAAATGCCGACAGTTGCCTGGTGTAACTGAGGAAAAACCTGGAAAAAACTCAGTCAGGACAGTCGGCCGCTGGGGTCGAATCCACGACCTTCCTAAGGCTACGCCAACGTTCTACCACTGAACTACGACGCCTCGGTATGATGTACCGCATTTCTTTCATAGCTCTTTTGATAAGTGCTCTGTGGAAACCAAATCAGAAACATATACGGGTAGCAACATGCCGGTTGTTGCTTGATGTTGTAATAGTCCATCTTCTATATATATATCTATCATAACAAAGAACAGTAACATAACGCATCTATGAAGATACCCAAAGCGAATGCAAAGTTATTTCATTGATAGTATCGGTGTTAGAACTATGTTAACCGATATTTAAATCTGATGTTAAAGGATAGGTTCCTAGAAGAGCCTGAATTCGGTGTCTGAACATATTAACAATAAAATGGGTTGCTAAGAATTTCATAAAAATCAAAACACAGTCAAAGGTTTGCAGCTTTGTGGCCCCAACGCATAAGCAGATATGTAACTTTTTCCCCAAATGAGATATTCTGACAACATGTAGACCGAAGGGTTTTCTACCTTGTGGCAAAGTTTGATAAGTCAAATATACATAGTTTTAGTGTTTATATTTATATCAGACTTATAGGACTTTACCACAAGGTAGAAGACCCTTCGGTCTACACGTTGTTAGAATATCTCATTTGCGGGAACAAGTTACATACATGCCTTGAGGCCACAGATTTGTCTGATTCCATATGTTTCATAAAGTAATAAAACCTTACCAAACCATTATGCAAACACTAAGGGACACCATCATCTAAGATTAAAAAACTGAAAACGCCTACCTGGACATACTGTTCAAAGCAAATAGCACAATAATTCACATGATTCAGTCAAGCTTCTTCAGGAGCACACAGGTTCCAACAAGTAAAACTTGCACAATGTTAAAACTACCATAGTACGAGGAACCAAGAGAACAGACAAACAAAGGTGATAAATACTTATAAAAGAGTAGACGAACATAACCTGGCTATAAGAAAAAAAGCAGGAGAATACAAGATTGTCGAAGCATATATTAAGAAATAAACTCAAGGTCCAATCTTATCAGTTAATTAATATACTAACTCAACTATAACATTAAACATCAGATCCACGCAGGACCCATGGTTGCCATCATTGTTTACATAAAAAGCCCGCCATCTGATAACTTCACAGCATATTGTTCAACGGTCTACCTAACCTTCCGCCACGTGCTTAGCTCTCCTTTGACATTCCTGTGGCCCCTACTTATAGTAGTTTTAACGTAGTGTACATTTTTTCCATTGGGATTTGTGAACACCTGAAGAAGCTTCATTGGATCGTTTAAAATATTGTACAAATTGTTTTTTAACATGTCCAAGTAGGGCTTTTCGATTTTATAAACTTAAAACCCTGCCAAAGTTAGGAATTTTGATCTTTGCAGATCATTCGCGATAAGCACGTTTTTCTTCCATTATGCCGTACAACACACATCATACTAAAACAGGAAACTTGCAACAACGATGATCTGAAAATTTGTGGTTTTGTCAAAATAAGGAGCGAGATCTGTTTTTGTACATTGCATATGTATTTTACAGCAAGTGCATATCTTTCTTCTTCGATAGACGTCCCAACAAGATATATTAAAGTAAAAGAAAGTTACAAAAATGAGTTCGTTATACGATTTGCATCTAAAGCACAGTATATACTAGGATAGACCCGGTGGAAGTGATTATAGTAAAGATATATTGTGAATTCTTTAAAAGGAGAAAGATAACCAAGTTAAAAGAACCTGCCAGCTTTAGTTACCAGATTTAAAACAGTCACATATATCAAGGTCACTGAACTCAAATCTGAAATCTTTTTTTAACTGTTTTGGTTGAGGCGCTAGCCTGTGTTACAGACGGGAATATTATAATGAAAAGAGGACCACAATTTTTTTGGAGGAGGGAGCGTTAAATATAAAGTCACTGCTCGCTCCGGCAAAAGCACAGTTCAAATTTTCATAATAAAGCATAGATGTTAACTCTCTCCTCTTTTAGTACAGACACACTACGTCCATAGATTGCCTACGGCATATTCGAAGATACGTATTGCTAAAACCATATGAATATGAATTCGAATTTTATTTATGGCCTTTAGGCTCAGGCCGAACCAGAAACTTCTCTTTAAATTCCTATGTAAAATCGAAAATAGTTAAACATAAAGTTTTTTTTAAAAAAAAGTTTTGAACTTCTTAATATTGCTGGATAAAACACAAACAGTATGTTTGGACACAACAGATCTGTGGCTATATTAAGAAATTTGCTAGCAGCACACTGTCAGCATTTGGTGGAGTTGAATTCGAATTCTTATACGCAAAGCGAATCATTTGTTTTACTGCATTCGAATGAAACAGCGTCACATACAGTTTCTACTCTTACCATCATCTGTGACGTACCCAAAGCCTCCATCAATGATCTTCTGAATAAAGCTTATAATACTGGGGATGTAGTCGCTAACTCTTGCCGATACGGTTGGCAAAGTTATACCTAAATCTCTCATGTCTCGAAAAAATTCGGCTTCGTACTGACTAGCTATCGTCTTCGTATCTACTCCAAGCTGAAAAAAAGGAAGAAAATAGTCACATGAATATTTACACACGAATTGTATACGAAGATGCAAAGTTCTACGCACAAATAAAAAGTTTAAGGAGTACTCTTTCTTTTTCTAAGTTGTGAGCTTAAGCAAATTCAACTTTGTACTTAATGAACCAGTTTACCTCTCGTAAGAAGCTGTGGACATCCGAATATCCGAAACAACTATCCAGTATACCTTTGGCTATTCCTCACTAGAACAGGATATTTTTTTTTCAAATCATAACAAACAAAATATTTGGAACTGCTCAAATCCTATTACCATCAATGTCTGCCGAAAGTGGGAGGTCTTTCAAGCAAGTTTAGTCCTTTCTACTCGCCCCAATTTTTCGTTTTTTCTTAGCGTATGACTTACCCATGAGTTTCCGTAGCTCAGGTGGTAGCCCGCCTGACTACGAATCGGGCGGCCCGGGTACAAATCCCGGCCAGGACACTGGGGACTCTTCTCGCAGTGCTCCCATGCCTTGCGATCTGAGGTACACTCAACACCCTATCAAATTGAGTACCAGTGGGCTTGGTCGAGCATGGGACTGACCACCCCACATCACTTCGTGCTGTAGGCCGACAACATGTGGAGCGCTACCTCCACATCCTCCATGCACCGTTCACGGCGCGTGCGTATCGCACAGAGCACAGCTTTACCTTTTTTATGACTTATCCTCTTTAAAACTTCTTAAAAAGGAACACAATACATTCATAATTGATTTAGTTCATTACGCTTCGTTCAATATCTTCAAACCTGTTAATTGTTTGCACAGGAAAGTGTATCCCATTACAGAAAATTCATTTTTCCTTTACCTATTTTTGTGTACTCTTCCCATACGAGACTATGGCGATATGATATTACTATAGCGTCGACTACATCAAGAATCGAAAGAGTTACGCTTTTCTTTCTTTTGAAGCATTTTAGCAAACCGTTACGTTTAGAGTAAATTTCACAATATTGAGAAGTTTATATATAGTAAATCTACGTTTGCAGTAGTAGTAGTAGTAAAAAAAACCGCTAATTAGAACATTGTACAGGAATAAAACTCACCTCATTAGCTTTGGCAATTATTTTATCATCGATATCTGTAATCCCCATTACCATAACAACATTGATACCAAAAAAATTGGATAAAATCTTTCGGATGATATCAAACTTCATGTAACAACTGAAAAGAGATGAAAGAACAACTAAGACACTTGGGTCCGTAATTCTTTATTATTATTATTGATTTATTTTTATTTGTTATTTCTATGTGACCATTGCATAACACATTTCTTATTTTGTAGCTCGCTCTTACAAAGCAAATATCCACAGGCGTACAAGGATATTACAGGAAGTAAAGGCACACTGTACTGAAACTATCAAAGTAAACTTTAGTTGCTAAACGACACCCCTCTACCATTGAAATCAAGAAAAAAGTCGGTCACAGGTAATCAATTCAAATTCAAATGTCAGAAGATGCTCTTTCAGTTCCCAAATCAACACGGTAATAAAAAATTGATCATATCATATCGTGATTTTATCTGAAAGGGTACAATTTTCGGTGTTACAGCACGTCCGTCATCTTAGATTTTTTATTCTTTTCTTAATCTAAAGATGGTCGTGGGTCATATTCTATTTGGCTAAAAACGTCACACAAAAGCAATGGTGAAAATGGTTTCAAATTATGTTCCTGCAAATCCTACATGAACATTTTATTCACAACAATACCGTTTTCCTGTAAATATTATTTTGATTTGTTACCTACAGAGCATTGTTAATGATCTCGATGGCAGCACTTTTCATTCTGATTCGGCATCCATTTTGAGATATTTTGCTTCATTTCTTCAGTTCGTTGTTTTCGTGATGGTGGATCCACAATGGAAATTTGTAAATTAAATTGTGTTTCTGGTCTTTAAGCATCTTTTGTGCATGTCGGGATGGGAGTGGGACAGAGGATGTGAGAAGGAAGTCAACCAAGAAAGTAGTCAACATATGGATTCAAAGCAATATCCTTCCGAATGTAAAGCTCTACTAACTAAAGCTGCAGCCACTAGGTATGATATAGTAGCGATGGACCAGAGATTGAAAACAACTGAGTAGATAAAATTTTGTTAATTAAAATACGCTGAGAAGGTTTATACACTTGACTTTATTATAAAAAAAACACACAGTAACAAGGTAACAGTTTAGATATTCTATCAACGCCTTCCTCAGACGAAATACTCTTAAACATTAAGCACTGCTATGAGTTCATAATAAGCACAGAAGGCCAAGAGAACTTTTCCACATCTTCTGCCAATCACGTTGCAGAGAAGTTTTTAGATGAAGAGGGCAGATTTCCGAAGATGAAACGTTTCCCGAAGATTCACAAGTAGATGAAGCTGAGACCTGTCTTTGACTGTAGGAGCAACATGCTACAGAGCTTGGAAAAGAAAATTAAGGGAATAACTTAGGTGATACGAGAAGGTCAAGAAAGTAGAAGAGTGGCGAATTCGGATGAGATAGTGAAATTAATAGAGGAATTAGGAAGAAGAGGGGAAAGTACTGTGATGTGAAAAGCATGTTTCCACGTCTACGAAGAGGGGAAATATTCCGTATAGTGAACAAAGAAATGGGACGGAAAGTTATAGAAGGGTGGGACAGTGATAAAATGCAGAAGACTCTGAAAGTAGTATGGGAGAATGGGTTTTGTGAAATAGAAGACAAGATAGTGCAAGCAAAAGAAGGGCCTCAGTATAGATAGAAATCGTGTATAAGCCCAGTGACTAAAGAGTTTGTTATGAATGATTGGGAAAAGATGGTGATGGGGCTGATGGAGAAAGGAAAGGGCGGACTTCTACTCTTGTGCAGGTATGTACATGACTGTCTTGGTATATGGAAAGGTTCGAGAAGAACATTAGACCTGTTCACTAAGGAGCTCAATGATAATGGCACGGGGTATATTTGGAAATTGAGATGGAAGAAAGCAAAGTACTAAAATACTCGGACATCAGGATTCAGAAGACGAAAGATTAGTGAATTCTTGGTCCCAGAAGAAATGTGCAGCAGGATTTTTTTTTGCCACAAGAGGAGTGATGTTGATGATACGACAAAAGAAATTTCATTAGGAACATGGAGGAAAGATTAGTACCGAAGAAGATCAGAAAAAGAGAGATGTAGAAAAGTTTTGGGAACAGTTAAAGGAGAATGATCAGAAAGAGAAAATGGAACCAAAAAAAAAAAAAAGAAAGAAAGGAGGGAGGAGAAAAAGAAGAAGTGGTTTGGAATAGTAAGTAGGGGGAAAATTACCGAGAAAATCAAGCAGTTGTTGGGAAAGGTAGGAGTGAAAACGTATAGGAAAGGACATAAGAGAATCTTGGACTTAGTGAGAAACAAGAAGAAAGGTATTACAAAGAACGAAAAGCAAAGAGGAGTGGTGCACAGGATTCCGTGTATGAACTGTGAGGCGGTGTACAGGGTAAGTCAAAATGATGGACCCGATTTCATAAATTTATTTTGTGAAATATAATGAACATATCTTAATGTGAGCTACGCGCAAGGAAAGGCAAAAGTTCAAAGTTTAGTTGAGTTTAGTTTATGTCCCGCGTGGTTGCATTGTCTACCGCTACGCGGCGCTGGAAGCAGTTAACGAAAATGGCGCTGACTGGAGAGCAGAAATCGTTCTGTGTGCTGGATTACCATGTAAACAACTCTGTGATGAGTGTTCAACGGCATTTCCGTACCAAGTATGGCAGAGACCCACCTACTGGAAAAAACATTCGTAAGTGGTATGAAAAATTCAGAGATACGGGCTGCATCTGTAAGCGAAAATCGACTGGCCGTCCTTCAGCTGAGGAAGAGACAGTGGAACGTGTTCGCGCCAGTTTTGTGCGGAGTCCACAGAAGTCTACCTACTGGGCAGCGAGGGAACTTGAAATGCCACAGAAAACTGTATGGCGAATTCTGCGGAAACGTTTACAAATGAAATCCTATCGCTTGCAACTGCTACAAGCCTTAAGAGACACTGATTATGCTGCTCGAGCGTCTTTCTGTGCTGATTTTCTCACGTTAATGGAAGAGGATGGGTTCGCCGAAAGGTTACGTTACAGTGATGAAGCGGTGTTTCACCTTTCTGGGAATGTGAATAGACACAACGTAAGGATCTGGGGAACTGATAATCCCCACGCAGTTGTGGAACACCAACGCGATTCACCCAAGGTGAATGTGTTTTGTGCCATTTCCCCTGAAAAGATTTATGGGCCCTTTTTCTTCCTTGAACCTACTGTGACAGGACATGTTTTTCTTGATATGCTGCAACAATGGCTCCTTCCACAGCTCGAAGAGGATAGTGCAGATTTCATTCTTCAATTGGATGGTGCCCCTCCGCATTACCATGGCAGCGTTCGGGATCATCTCAATGAGGCATTGCCACAGCGCTGGATAGGCCGTGCATCTCAGGAGGATCGAGTTCTCATTCGTTGGCCACCTCGTTCCCCCGATCTGACCCCATGTGATTTCTTTTTGTGGGGTTTCATAAAGGATCGTGTTTACGTACCACCACTTCCAACAACATTGGGTGACCTTCGCGCCCGCATCACAGCAGCCATTGCAGAGATTGACCGTGACACACTACACAAGGTTTGGCAGGAGATAAGACTATCGGCTTGATGTGTGTCGTGTTACGCGAGGTGCTCACACAGAGCACTTGTGATTTGACTGAAAAAAACTTTGAGAGTTACCCTTCTTACCACATGTATTACATTCAGATATGTTCATTATATTTCACAAAATAAATTTATGAAATCGGGTACATCATTTTGACTTACCCTGTATATAGGAGAGACGAAAAAGAAATTACAGGAGAGGCTTAAACAACACAAAGATAAGGTAAGACTAAAACGGGACAGGAACGCTACTTACAAAAATGTTCAGGAAGAGTTGTATGAGATAGACTGGGAAGGAGCTGAGATACTACAACAAGAGCAAAAGTTGGTTAGGAAGTGGATAAAAAGCAAGGAGAATCAAGGAAACGGGACAGAAAGCGATGAACTAAAATTGTGGGTTGAGTGTAAATGAGGAATGGGAAGACATACTGGACAACAAAAGACAGGAGAAACTATTCGAGAAATTAGGACTGTTGTCTTGATGCTTTTAAGATTCCTTTTTGTTATTCATTTAAATATACTTCATGCGTCACGATTCAGTTTCCTGTTTATGTAGATCTCTGTTCATGTTTCTTATAGCGTTCTAGCTGACTAGAGGGAGTGGCCTGTGATTGGCTGAAATTTGTTTACATTCAGAAAAGTAAACGAACACTGCGACGTGATTGGCGGAAAATGTTGAAAGGATCTCTTGGCCTTCTGTGCTTATTATGAACTAATAGCAGTGAGTAGTGTTTCATCTGAGGAAGGTGTTGATAGATAGAACACCGAAACTGTTATCTTGTTACTTTGTACTTTTGTAATAAAGTCGAGTGTATAAGCCTTGTCAGCGCATGTTAATTAAGTATGGATACAAGGCCTCACGGAAAGTTTCGTTGTATTTTTTGTAGAGATGAAGTAAAATGAAGATTTCTAGTCATGTACTTGTTTTCGAAATGCTCTGCATTAGGCCGAAATGTGTACTGGTGACAACATTACCTTAGAAAATTGGGAGCTTAATATATATTGAAACTTGTATAAAGCAAAAGCTTGTCAACAACACAAATAAACATGAGTTCTGGCTGTACTTTCATTTATTATTTCAGAACGACATTAAGCGGAAACTTGTTTAATCCGAAAAAATTAAGGACCCTTGAGAATCAGGTTTGAACAAGTTTCCGTGTCCCTTCGAAAATGGAGCAAAATTCGGGATGTGATTAACATCAAAACAAGACAAAAGTTCTTTGAAGAAATTTCGAAACATGCGCAGTTTCGGAGCTACATGAGCTCAAAGTTAAGGCGGCATAATCACAAATGACGCCATATCTCGACACATGATGACGTAAATGGTTTCGCAAATCACAATCGAAGTAGTACCCGATACATCTATTTACGCAATGTTTATGATTGAGAAAGTGCTATGTAAACAGGTTCCGTAGCATTAGAATGATATTCTCAAGGAATGGGCAAACATAGAATCCTCTCTAAGCTGCATTCGCCAATTATAAACATAACTTAAATAGGTGTACTGGGTATTACCTCAATTGTGACTTGCTAAGTCGACATGCTTACATCATTATTTGTCGAGATATGACGTCATTTGTGACGATGCGGCCTTAGCTTTGAGCCCAAGCAACTTATTTTCTTGCTTTGTGACTCCCCTACGACCGAGCTTCTAGCGGCCATCAAGTCACTAGAAAAAAGTGTTACGTTTATGAGTGACAAATATGACAAAATATTTGAGAAACTTGTGACATTAGAAAATCAAAATTCGAAAATGATCGATGAGAATAGTAAACTGAAACGTGAAGTTGCCAATTTACAATTGCAAGTGGACAAATTAGAACAGTACACCCGACGTGAAAATTTAGAACTAAAGAACATTCCTTACGAAAAAGGAACGAATGCCGAAGCTATAGTTTCTGCTATAGCTTCCGCTGTGGGGGTTCAACTGAATGTTGAAAGTGAGACACACGCTGTTCATTGGGTACTAGTGCCAGCAAAACCAAGGGAGAGAAATATTGTCGTTCGTTTCACAAACCGAAGAAAGCGCGATGCATTCATGCAAGCCGTGAAAGAGAAAAACAAAACAATTAATAAACTCACCAACACTTTCAATCGGTTACAGACACTCTGTGCCTATTTTTGTAAATGATCACCTAACGCCAACAAGAAATTGCAAAGAAAAGACAAGTGTTTTCGTGTGGACTGACTCCAATGGGACAATCTACGCACACAAATCGCTTCAAGATAAAGCAGTAGTAATCGAGAGCTCTACTGATGTGAAAAAAATTTGCTAGGTACCGATAATGTATTCGTTGCTTGCAATGTTCTAGGACAAATCTAGTATTTAATTAATAGTTCGTTTTGACATTAGTGTAAATAGTTAATTTCTAGTATGGTAGATTTTGATATAGAGGACCTATTCTTAAGGTACACTCACCAATATTTATTATGTAAAAGCACAGAATTAGTTAAATTCGATTAAAAAAAAAATCACTGTTACATTTAAATGTTCAAAATCTTACATCAAAATATGAAGAACTTGTCATTTTTAAATGGCCTCAATAATGAATTCTCAATTATTGCTATAAGTGAAACACATCTCCTTCATCAAGAACAAACAAACTATATTTCGTTTTCTAATTACATATATGAAAATAAAATAAGAAGCTACGGTAAAATAAATCCATACAAAGGACATGGTGGAGTAGGCCTGTACATTAGGTCAACGTTAAATTACTTTGTACGTGATGACTTAAAACACTATGAATAAGGTGGAATCATGTGAAATGTTATGGGTTGAACTCACAGATTTTTATTTTGACAAGAAAACAGTTATAGCTGTTATTTATAGATCTCTCGACAAGAACTATGATAATTTCCAAAATTGCCTAAATTCAATACTAACTAAAATCAACACTGAAGGTAAATATTGCACATTTACTGGAGACATTAATATTCACCTAAATAATGAACGTGAAAGGGCTGATTACATTCGAACGTTATATACAAACAGCATTAAAATGTGTATAACTGTCCCGACGCGCATACAAGGTAGCACTCGCAGTATTATAGATCATATTGGAACAAATATAATGAACATAGATATACAATCAGGAGCAATAACTACTCGCATTAGCGATCACTTTCCAATTTACATGTTCACATCAACAGGAATAAAAAACAAACCTTGTCTTGTAAAAGAAATAGCTGTTCGCGATTATTCAAAGATAAAACAAAAAATAAAATAAACCAATTAGGAATTAAAAGGAGTATATAATTCAACTTATGCGACAGGTGCCTTAAAAATACTGCAAACGACAATAGAAAATGATATACGCGAATGTATGGTAATTAGAAAAGTAAATAGCAAATATGTAGTTAAAATCCAGCCATGGATGACTGTCGCTATATTTAATTCTATAAAGAAAAAAGATAAACTTTGGTAAAAGAGCACAAAAAATCAATTTACACCTTCGTCACAAATATAAACAATACCAGAAGACATTAAAGACAGTTATAGAAAAAGCTAAAAATGACTACTACATGAATGCCATGTTGCAAATGGGAACTAACATTAAGGAAAAATGGAACATCATGAAACAGGCAATATTGAATGTCGCGAATGAATTCAACACATACTTCACGGGTACTGGGGAAGACTTAGCAGGTAAAATAAAGAATATAACGAATGATGATATAGGGCATAGATTGAAAATGAAACAAGCAACATTGTTTCTTAATCCTGCAAGTGAAATGGAAATTTATAACATCATAAAAGCATTGCCAAACAAAACAAGTATTGGGTACGACAATATCAATACGAAAATTATTAAAGAAACTGCGACAGAATAAGCTCCTGTTCTAAACCATAGAGTTAATTTAATGTTTCTGACCGGGTGCTTCCCCGATTCACTAAAAAATAGCCAAAATTATACCAGTTTTCAAGGGTGGAAATAACGAAGATAAATCTAATTATCGGCATATATCAATTCTCCCAAGTGCTTGAAAAGGTATATGTTCAAGAATAACTAGTTTCATTGATAATCACAAGATTATAAAACAAATCTACCCAACTTGCCTTCAGTAATCTTTCAAATTACATCTTTGAAGCCCTTTATGAGAGCAAGTACGTAATAGGGGTATTCATAGATCTGGAGAATGCATGCGATACGGTAAATCATAAGATATTGCTTCAGAAGCTATATACTTATGGAATACGTGGTATTGCTTACGATCTCTTCAAAAGTTATCTGCAAAATCGAAAGCAATACACTTATGTTAATAAGGCGACATCAAACTTAAAAGTAGTAAATTATGGAATACCACAAGAATCTGTCTTAGGACCGCTACTATTTTTGTTATATATTAACGATTTGCCGGAAATTTTAAGTGAATCAAAGTGTCTGTTATTTGCAGATGACACAATTATATTTAAGAAGGGATTCACACTTGACTTAGTGCAAAAGGCAATTAATAAGGACTTAGGAAAATTAGAGCAATGGTTCGAAATTAATAAATTAACGTGAACATCGCAAAACCAAAGTGCGTACATTTCAGAAACATTCATAAAACAGAAAATATTAAATACTATCCGATTTCTATCAATTCCGAAAATATACTTACAGTTTCAAATATAAAGTATCTAGGTACATGGTTCGACGAACATTTCACATGGAAAAAAACACTTCATAGAAATAAGTAAAAAAGCGTCACTACGCATCAGTTTACTCTTCAAAATTTCTCAGTTGTTTCCCGAAAATGTAACTAAGATATATTATTATGCTTTTGTACGCCCATACCTTTCGTATAGCATTGAATCATGGTATGGGAACTTAAGTAAACAATACAAGCGAAAATTATTTGTATTGCAAAAAGAGAGCAATTAGAATAATCAAAGGTTGGGACTTTCTGGTACATACGCGTTCTCTATTTGAAGAGCTTCAAATAAAAACGTTAGAGGAACTTTATCTATATATACAAAGTTGCCTAATGTACAGGATACTCAATAATAATGTTACTTTATTATCGTGCCGAGTAACAGCTTTAACACACCCTGTAAGAACAAGAGCAATAACAAACAATCAGTTAACAATACCCAGACCACGCTTAAACTATGAATTACGAAGTCTCACATTTAGTAGTATTAGTATTTGGAATTCCTTACCCTCGGAACATAAGAACAGCAACTTATAAAGCATTCAGAAAACAAGTGACCAACTTTTTACAACAAAACCAAACTGAATTGTAAATATAGTACATTTTATTTAGTATATTGTCATGTAATTTTTATATATAATCTTCAGAAATGTTCACATTTAATTATTTAACCAATATATTTGTAGTTTTTGTATAATCATTCATACCATTACATTATTATATAATCACTGTATTTTTTTGCCATTTTTATAAGAAATTAACAATTATTGAGAGGAGGAAGCATAAACAGCATTTGCTCCGTTCCGCCTAAATTTATGTAATCTGTAAATTCTATATTGTTATTAATAAACTATATTGTATTGTATTATAAAAAAAAAAAAAAAAAAAAAATACAGTAAACGATTTTAGATATCTAAGACTCAGGGGCCGTTATTTGAGCGAAATTCATATTTGAAGAATGTAGCTTAGATTTTTATGCCTACTTATTGTGCAAAGTAATACCTTGGCAAATAAATTCTTACGCTGGGAACACGTCTATGCGGTACTCCCTCACAGCTTACATCATTAATTATCGATATATGATATCATTTGTGACAATGCCGCTCTAAATTTGGACGCCTCTTGCTCCAAAACTACGCATTTTTTGAAGGAATTTTTTTTTTTAGTGTTGATTAGATTTTTTTCCTTCCTAACTTTTATTCCCAAATTCTGTTCACACTGTATAAAATGGACCAGCTATCGTATATTTGCGTGTAAAAGCTTTACAGATTACAACAGCGGTTAAGTTACGATACTATCTATAATCAATCACATTCATCCACCACACCTCTACTACGAAAATAATATGTCAGGATTATCATAAATGCTTTTGAATCCTAGAGAAAACAGAATCCACTTTCACATGGTAAATACATAATTCCGTATTAAAGCTTCAGAGCTTTAAAAACGGCTTATCTTAAGGCAATGATCCTGTTACACTATCTGTGGAAGGAATGGGGGCTGGTTGGATACTTGTCCGAAACGCAAACAGAGACGAATGTTTAAAATCAATGCCACAGGATATGTTTACCACTGGAACGGTTGTCCAGATTATGTTTAAGTGCATTTCTGACATTTTGTTACAGTGCAAAGTGCATCTGAAACAGTATAATTCCATTTTAAACTAGTAGAGTATATGAAGCGGCCTCGCGACTTAGCTGACGAAAGGAATTAAGGGTTGAAGAAGCGCAAATGCCACGTTTTAATCTCATTGCGCTCTTTCCTTTTTCCTTATAAGAAGTTATTAAAAAAACACACACACACATTTCGTTGGTATTTCAGAAAGTATTTGTAAATTTCCATTTCATTTCCCGTTAGATTACTACGTGGCTTTTACGTATCGGTACTGTAAGAAGTCTCTAAAAAAAAGTTCTCGTATTTCCCGTAGGTTTTATTCAAATTGCTGTACTAATGCAACAAGGCAGTGGATGGCCCTCCATATTGAGCAGTCTTTCCTTGGACCAGTGATATCTGATTTGATTTTAAGGTTTGACTAAAACCTGTGTAAAGTACTTCTTTTGAAACTACAATACACTGCTGGGTACTGTATCCACGGTAGTCTATTTGAAACTGAAAAATACAAATCCTGAACCTTAATTAAGTACCATCCTGAAGCTAACTTAGGGTTAACTCTTGTTTAGATCAGCCAGAAAAAAATGTAAAATTTTCAGAAGAAATGAAATATTTCCAACGTGTGTGGAATTATTGAAAAGCAAAATATAACAACGTTTTAGTCACGAAAGTGTGAAATGAAAGGGAGAAAAGTATGTTGGATTATTTTCTGCTTCTGCGTTGGGAGCACATGGAGTGAGTGTGGAAAAAGCATGTACATCGCATATAATGAAAAATAATCTAATCTGACTTTAACTAACTCGTCTTCCTTCCCTCGACATTATCTCCGTGGTTTTAGTAGCAAAATGCGGGGCATTCATAACACGAAGTGAAAAATGCGGGACATTAGCATTCCACCGCATGTCGCCGTTTTTGTATCTGTTAATCAAGTCGAGGGAGTATTTAAGGATAATCTAAAGCAACGATCCCCAATAAAAGATGACAGCACTATCTCTGTATATGTCTAATGTATTCTTATCGTTGTACGAAATTTCCTTGCTGCTCCTATAAATTCAAGCTTAGAGAGTTCAAACTTTCAGGGAAGAACCAATTCAAGAGCATGATCGATGCCGATTTTTAATTTACGTTTTTCTCCATTGTTGTTGCGAATATCGGAACCTATAAAAATGAAGCTCCTTCAACAATGAACAAAAAACAAAATTAAAAATTGGCATTGATCATGCTCTTGAATTCGTTATGAACTTTCTTCCCTGAAAGTTTGAACTCTCTAAGCTTGAATTGTAGCAGCAACAATGAAATTTCGTGTAACAGTGAAAATACATTAAACATGTACGGAGGTAGTGCTGTCATCTTATGTTGAAGATCGCTGCTTTAGATTATCCTTAACGAAATAAATGCACACAGAATTTTGTACACTCTTTGCATTGTAGGCTGTAGGGTTTTAGAGCAGTACCTGTGTAATTTATCTGCAAGCGAACGTACGTACGGCAAAACAGCTGACTGACCTAACAGCATTATGTCCCTAACCTGGTGTGACCGAAGCGTTTAAAAAAATGTTAGAATATCAGTGAAATCAAGGTTATATACATTCAAAATATCAGTTGCAGCATAGACTTATACCGCTTACCTATTTTTGTCTGCGCTAAAATTGATGAGATCTTGCTGAATAGCACGTGATTTTGAAGTGTGCCGTTTGGTGGCTCTTACTGGAAAGAACCAGCGACTGAAGGTAGTCGTCAGTCACCTAGCGACAGGCTTCAAATTCACGTGATTCTTAGCGCAGACGAAAATAGGTAGGCGGGATAAGTCTATCTTATTATTAGTCTATGGTTGCACCTACGTTACCTCCTCAGGCGTAATATTTACTTTACCTGCTACAAAGAAAGTAAAATTTACAGGAGAAAGATAATGTTAAAGAGGTGTGTAGGAGTATTGAAACGCAAATTAGAATAAGTTTTGGAGTCACGTTGCAGTGTAATAAGAGTGAAAGACGTAGATATACGTGGGACTATATGAGCTTTCGCCATGGGCGAGGATTGGGAGTAACTGACAGTGTCAACTGTGTAAAATTTCAAAATACATACTGATATATATATATTTATATATAAATTACTTCTGACTTTCATGACCTAATGCACTTTAGCTTAACTTGTAAACAGTAAAAGAAGACAAAAGCTAAAAGAATGACATCTGAGTGCGACGACTTAAGTATTCCTCCGCGTTCTATCAAATCCAGCTCCGAACCAACTGGAATGCGTATTTTATGAATTAATTATTATAGTCTGGTTTCCGTAGCAGGTTTTCTGTCGTTACATGTTGGGTTATGCGTACCAGAGATAACGATTTTTTTAAAAAACGAGTTGTGCAGAGTGCATAATAATGGGTGCAGTTCCGAATGTGGTCGTGCCTTTTTTGCAAAATTTACAGGAGGAATGAGATACTTGTGAGACTTGGAAACATAAGGTGAGCGTAAATGGAAGTGAAGGGGGAAGGTTAAACGTGTTTGTAAGCGAAAAATATGAATGTGAAGTTGGAACTACATTCTTGCGGCGTAGGGTGCATGATAGTGACATTCTGACTGTGCGAATCGCGTGTGCAATAATAAAAAAAAAACACCAAACATGACTTTTCCAGCCTAACCAATGGAATGGTCACTAATTTTATTAATTTTCCTCTGTGCCATCTTGTGTCCATATGAGCTATCCTTAGACGCTAGTGAAACACGACGTACATTTGAACTATTATCGTGCGTGAGAATTCGGCGAATATTAATGTCGTAAGTGAAGGTGAATGGAATTAATAGGTAAAAATCGTGAAAAATCTCGCATAAGGGATTACATACTATGAGTTAAATAGAACCGAAGACAAATAAAAACTAATAAGAATTAAAGAGTTATGAATAAAGCAATAAAAGTCATGGGTTAAGCTTACTATCGCCGGACGAATTTTAACAAATTTACAGAATGAGTTGAGGCAATTTACTTCGGTTTCTGATGAAATGCGAGTGAAAGTGCAATGTGGGTAATAGTGGTAATGAATAATAATCTTCTTGTAGTTAGTTCTGTAGATGTTTTAAGACGCACTGCATGTGGTAGCGGAAGGAACTATTTTGCATAGAGTTACAGTTGTTGGGATGTTGATGCGGATACAGCAGGTTTTTTTCGCTGATTTTAATCTGTCGCTGTGCAAAAAGCAAATCACCGAACCTGACTTACCTAACATCCAAGTGCACTTGATAGTCGCTGAACAAATAAGAAAAAAACCTACCGAAACTGGGACGGGGGGGGGGGGGTTCTGGCCCGGCGATAGTAAATAAATGCCAAAGTCGATATTAAAGGCACCACCACATACGGAACTGCAGTCATAATATTGGTCAGTAGCTGGCTCAAGTTTGGAGCAGATATAGTACATATGTTCCTAGTTTACAAACATACATGTACACATACTACTTAACCGGTTCTCATTCCGTATCAAAAATTTGCGAACAATGAAAAAAAAAGTGTTTAAAAATCTTATAAATGTATGTTGGCCCCGATATTAAATATTATTCCCTTATAGCAAATTCTACAATAAAACGTAAGCGAAAAACCATACCAGGCATGTCCTATATGAGCTGAATCATACACAGTCGGTCCACATATATACCATGAAGCATAGCTCGAATTCCGTAAAATTAAAGGTACATATGTCCTCGTCAAACTATTGTATACTTTCAGTCCAGTATCATAACCAGTAGGTATATTCCACTTCTTAGGTTTTTCACTCGATTTCTCAGGTCGTACCACCGTACTTTCAGGACGCAAAAAATCTTTCAAAATACTTAATATTGAACTGCGTTTACAATATGTTCTTCCAAAACTCATCCTTGCTACAAAATTTTTTGTATAGGTTTTCAAATGTAACATTGTTGGAATTATTTATTTAGACATTATTGTCAACAAAACTATGCATGAAAAAAATGCAAAGAGCCTTGCACTACACCTACAGCAACAAAAACATTCGCTTATAGTATATTACATTTAAAGAAATATATACGCAGAACTTCACAAATCTAATAACTGTATACAATTCACATTCGATCATATTTTTCAATTGCGATATAACCAGATTAATACATTATTATTTGATACGTAAATGCAATCATACAATTTGGCTACTTCGACTGTATACTTGTACTTATAGCTACGGGCTGGATAATGAGCAGACTTCGGCTATCTCCGGAAGAGGGTAACTTCCGAAAACTTCGACAATGTCTACAGTATTTTGTTTTGCGAAGGGAACGGAGGTATGGAAGCAGCACAACTGTAGAATGTACGGAGAAATAATGTTCAGGAAATTAGATTCTTTTCATAAAAATCTTGCGGTTAACACAGTGAACTTCGGGAATATTGTCCGAGAGAATGTGAAAGCTATTTTGTTTTCTGTTGGAAACGGAGCAAAGATTTAACGGAACAAAGTAGATCATAAAATGGACAAATGAAAATTGTAGACAGAAATCGGCTCACCGTGTCAGACCCGGGCCAAAACTTTCAGCTCTGGTTCCAACTCCATTTTGTTTTAAATGGGTTTCCGTTTTTTTTTTTTCGTACTCTTTATATGTAAATAACACAAGAACATACAGCTTTCACAACACTACACTCACAACACTTAGCTTGACAAGAGAGAATGATGACAAGAAGTTGTTCCTTCCTCTCATCTGTAGTTGACAATATTGACGTTACCATGAAAAGCATAATGTTGAGAGGAAGGGCCAAATAGTGACCGATTTACTGCTTCCTTTTTCGAAGAAAATTAGAAACAAAGGAAAGCTCCATTCAGCAAGAAAGGAATGAGATAAAATGAGCAACTTCTGGCTGATCGGATAACGCCCAGGCTTCCATGTTGTAGGGCCTAACGTCGTGGACTTAGGAACGGCAATGGGGAGGTATGGGAATTTAAACTCCACACTCGCAATGCGTGCTCGCAACGCACAATTATCCATCTCAAGAGGGACCCGCGACCCTGGGACGCTGGCAAACCAAATACCGCAGTCGGCTTTTATTGTTGAAAGTACCGCATTTGCTTTCGTGCGAGAAAGGTAGAAGCAAGGGTCTTAGTCTAGGTACCATTTCTGTCAGAGACAATCTTTCGGGAATAGTCCTGAACTTTTGAAAAGGATCTATGGTTGATCTGAAAATGAAATGTGTATAAACATGCATGATAATGTTTAAAATTATTCTAATTCTACAAACAGATCAGAATTTGAAGGATCTCCGGACATTTCCCTAGTGGCATTCCAAAGTCTTCGAACGTAACCAGTAATGATTTTTACGTTCTTTCCTTTAGTTCACAATGGTTCGCGGTGTCCTGAAATTTTGTTACATTAATTTTGCTCATTTCCCGACGTCATACAATGATAAAAATTTACACAGCGACGTTACATACGAGTAGCAATTACGTTCATTTATTTCTACATATTTATATATATTAAAAGCATATTTTAATATATTTATTTTTAATAGTACTCCAAAACACTAACCAGCAACGCTGTGGCGTTTTACAGGTTGCAGAAGTCTTTAGGATTTTGGAAATAAATAATTGGAAACACTTTTTTTAAACACATACTTTTCTTAAACAATTCGTACTAAAATGCAAAAATTTATTTTGCTTATGCATGGCTAAAAAGAAAAGCATGAAGCGAGCTCTCCTGTACAGTCAATTTACAAATTCTTCAATTGACGCGCCCATGATTTTCTTTTTAGTCATTCAAGCATAAACATTTTTTTTTTACTTTGAGTACGAATTATTCAAGAAAAGTGTGTATTTAATTTTTTTAAATATAATTTATTGGTTTGGTTATATTATTAATATTAGTACAATGTATTAATTTTCGAGTCGGGACAGTGAATTACAAGCTGTTGTAGTCACAAACCAGTTTTCAGGGTTTTATTTGTGTGGGAGAAGGCGAGGAAATTGACCCGAAGGACCCTAGGCAAGGTGAACCGATAATTGTTTACTATTGCCTTCAATTGGATGGTCTACTGCTCCCACGCTGACCAGACGTGTTGGGAGAGGAGAGACGAAGCTCTCACTATGATCGCCACTGTCCTTTATTCACAGCAGCTCCCCAATTGTCCTCACGATGCTGGGTCAACACCGAAATTTTTTTGCCCCACCGGGAATCGAACCCGGGACCGCTCGCACTGAAGTCGAGCGCGCTACCAACTATCGGCTACGTAGGAGCTCAAATAAATATATATATATATATATATATATATATATATATATATATATATATA